>JASANF010011695.1:0-54921 GCA_030248245.1 Trissonchulus sp. WLG1_4 | reverse complement strand
TATATCAAGGGCTGTCCTTAGACGTTTGTCACATACAAGTGGATCTATTTATCTAGACTGGTCGCAAACTCGCAATGTTGCAACGGTCGCAAGTCGCATATGATTATACGCTTAATTTATCGGTAGCACTTCAAAAATTAAGTAAAATAGCTCCTGTAGAATGTAAATGCTTCAAATTCGCAATACCAAGCAGTAACTGGCCCACCTAATCGATGGATGTTGCTTGCTAAGCTGACGGAGCTTTCCTTCCTGCACGGCATTCCCAGTTACCTACATACTAAATAGATGAAAACTTACTCAAGATGAAGCCACGCAGATATACGTACACGGTACGCACAGAGCCCTCATTTGCATATGCAAATGAGACAAGCAAACTTGCATGACAGTACCAAGGACTTCATTCAGCGCAAAATTTTCATGCAGAACGGTTGGCTAAACAGTGCGCTGCATGTTCATTCCCTGCAATCCCCCCCGCCCACCCAATCACGAAATAACCAATATCAAAATGGAAACAAGCACGTCTTGTGAGTAAAGTTAAACCAATTTTCGATAGATTTCGTTGCGACTTGCTTAGGTACGGTGCCGAGGATGTTCTTCGAAAATAAAACGCGGCACCAAAAATTTTACGGCCAACAATTTTTAAAATGTCAACCAGCAACCTGTTTTTCGGTCCACCATTTTTGTTCATAATGAGCAATTTCAGAAAAAACGTCTTAAACAAAACGTTAAAACCGAATGACGATATTTTCACCGACTCAATCAATTGCATGCATAGCCGTGCCAAGGCATACTTTGCCAAAAGCTTCTCAACGTTAAAGTGTTAATCGTTGCGAACTTGCGATAGCTTCCGTCAGTCTACTGTGTTTGCGCGCAGTAACCGTGCCAGTGCATCGTGTGTGCTGTGTATTTGTGTAACAGTATGCGAACGTAACAACCGCTATACATTTTCAGTAGGTAGTAGGTACACAATGAGATCCGCACTGCACATTCCATATTACACTACGTTATACGCTGAGATAAGATTAGCACACACGATGAACACACACGCTCACACAAATAATGCATTTTTGGACCTGCCAACTTTTACAAGGCATTCACCACAGTGATTAGAGATACGTGGTAATTGAACTTTTGTATTATAGTATATACGCGGCGGCTGAGGCCGCCGCGTAAAAAATATAAATGTTGTTTCAGAAATGCTTAGACTCACCCCTTGGGTCCCCGCTATGGCCGTCAGCGGATACTCGGCAAACCAAATCACGAAAATAGTGTTTTCACTATTAAGCAGCATCGCCCTGAATACACTAAAGTCCTACCTAGGCGCTCTACGGCGCTTTTTCGTCCACATGCGAACAATTTTCCACGTGGAAGCGCCTATCCCTGCTCACCCATGGCACGTTGCTGCATACTTAGCAGGAACCTTAGCGGATTCCTCTAGGTCAAGTGCTTCACTTGTCACCAGCCTCAGCGCTATAAAATGGGCACACGCCGTGGCTGCGTGGCAAGACCCCACTTCCGACCCAACAGTATAGTAGAGACGCCAAAAGTGAACCAGCCCTAAAGTGCACCACGCGTGAATATATTTGGCATTTTCTTTTAGCGAAGCGTAAGATCGAGCATTTTTTTCAGTTCACACGTGAGTGGCATATCTTCGCAACTATTGGTCAAAATTTCATAATGATTCGTCCACGTGACGTGACAAACTAATCAAAATTCGTCAATCAGTGTGAGAAAGTTGGCTGTCCAACGTGACAGTGCACTTGTCCAGATTTTTGAAAGTTTGAAATTAAACTTTATTTTACGCTATAACCGATGTAAAATTTTACGTCATTTGATTCAGAATTTTTTGCAGATTTTTGTGGTGATAAATAATTTCAGAAAGCACTAGTTTAAACTATAATTTAGTCAGAATTCTGTATCCACCCAGTTTTGGGTAAAATGCCCTAATCTGCACCACCCCATGCCCAAAAGTGAACCACGTGTCCATTTATGCACCAACGCATTATTTTCACTGCTGGATGGGCTAAGAAGTTGTGTAATTTATACTGGTGCAGCCAATGCATGTATTGAGTCGGTTACGTATAACATTACAAATATTCAAATGACCACGTAATGCATACTACTGCATCTACTGCATTTTATGTGTGTTTCGAGGTTGCAGGATTTGTCGTACTAGACATTTCAAAATATTGGGTTTTCTTGTGTGAGTTGGAATTGTTTTTGTGTGCAAGTTTGATGGGTTTTCCTGCGTGAACTTGGGTGGTTTTTCTGTGCATTTCAACATAATGCGTGTATAAATAAATGATGATGAAAATTTTCCAAAATCAGATCAACTACTTTTATTAAAAATAGTTTAATTAAAGAGTCTGAGGTCTGGATAGAACCCTAGATTTGGAATGCTTTTTAAATTTAAATTGAGTAGTTTTATTAGAAATGTACAACGTGCGTAGGAAATATTTCAGGTGGGCAATACTCCTATAAAACTTGAGCAAATAGTACAACGCTTGCCAGCTTTCAGGAGTTATATAATATATTAAACGCTTTAAAAATTATGCTGAAAGACGCCTTTCCAAAATGGCCGGATACCACGTTCTACGTTTTAGCACGCTGCAGAATAGACTATGTTAATTTACCGGGCATAAAAGAACCAATTTTACTATAACCCGTAATGATAAGCTTGCGTGTCAAATTCTTTGAATGGATTTCAGAAAAGTGGTTTTACTAAACCATGGTTTTTCGTAAATTTTTGTATTTACTCATAATTTCATTCCGAAATATTGCCAAATTTGCTGCGAATTTCGTATAATTTCTTAAACCTTTGTTTCAGTTCAGTTGACATTTCAAAACTGCACGGCATCGTCTTTTTTCTGCTGAAATTTGGTTTTGTTTTGGTCCTTGGTTTTATAAAACCACCTTTGTGAAATCCAACCATTATATACTCTTG
Source organism: Trissonchulus sp. WLG1_4 (assembly GCA_030248245.1). NCBI lineage: Eukaryota > Metazoa > Nematoda > Enoplea > Enoplida > Ironidae > Trissonchulus > Trissonchulus sp. WLG1_4. The sequence continues at coordinate 51,977 of JASANF010011695.1, read as the reverse complement.
CTGCTATATAAATATATAATGATTTTAGTTTTCCGTTTACGATTGATCGAATCGCGGGAAAACAGAGAGTGCACTGAACTAGGTTCAGGAGCCAGAGACGCCAGGCTCAGACAGCTTTGTGGTGTCCATTGTCCAATCCAAATACAACTGCTCACTACCACGAACAGCAGAAGGGGTAGGTTAACCAGTGGTTATTACCAACCTACTAAGGTCTGACAAAAAATGCTAGACTCTGAGACAAAACAAAACACGCTATTTCATTGCTAAAAGAAGGAATTGCAAGTAACAAGTGTACACGTACAGCGAGTAGTCACAAATAATACGTCACTTATTTTATCTCAAAGTTCGCAGTTTCTTGTCAGAATTTGGTAAAAGCTGTCGCTAGTGTGAATAAATCGTTTTGAAAATTCAGTATCCTAGCAGTTACTTTTTCGCAGTCCTAGTTTATTGTTGCATCACTGGAGTGCTTGAGAAAGTTACATAATACATATGTATATATCTCACTGAAATCCCTTCTCTGGAACTGTCAAGGCTGGAATTCACAACCTAACACTAACGCTAACGTTTTCCTTAAAAACTAGTAATAAAACACTTTAATTTAGCTGTAACTTGTTACCGTTACTTGTTGCAGCTCATAAATGGCTCGATTTAAACAACTGAGCCGTTCATCTTTGAAAAAACAAGGAAGAACAGCCAGAAAACCGGGTCAGAAACAAAACTCTGCTGTTGGAACCAAAGTCAAAGATTACCAACCAAAGGAGAGCCCGAAGAAAAGAAAACTGCTCCGGTGGGAAGAATCCAACATGCATGAAGCCCTAGAAAAATGTGACAAGTCTATGGCAGAAATAGGTAGGTTACTAACAATACTAATTTCTATTATTTGCTACAGCTTATACAGTATACCTGGCAAGCCACATCTACTACGCCAGTGCTTATACAACCGTCAGAAATATAACTAATGATTAGTAAGTCCCGGCCTATTATATATATATATATATATATATATATATATATATATATATATATATATATATATATATATATATATATATATATATATATATATATATATATATATATATATATATATATATATATATACATATATATATATATATATATATACATGAAAGCTGTTTCATACTGTCCTTTATTTAGTTTTATGTTACGCGACATAGAGAATGAAAGATTTATTGGAAGTTTTTAAAAACAACTATATACTATGAAAAACTGAGGACTGGTTTTATTAGTTTCTGCAGATTAATTTTTCAGCTCAATTTTGTAATCTTGTGCTTAGCCTACGGAGATTTTGTTGAAAACTGTGCAACAAAATAACTTTTTAACTCTTTTTTTCAGGAGAACCAAAACTTCGTCACTTCGCCAGAACATTCAATGTGCCATACCACAGTCTGCGACGAAGATATTTGGGACAGGTTCGAAAGGAGAAATGCATTGGTAAAAAGACAGTCATTCCCCCAGACGCCGAGCTTGAACTGAAAGAAACTGTAACATTATGTGTCACTGCTGGTTTCCCGATGAAAATTGGCTAAATTTGTCAACTAGCAGGGGCGTTTTGTGATAAAAACGGTATAGTGACCCCATTTCGAGAAGGCATCGCAGGTAAGAAATGGTGGAGACGGTTTAAACAGAAGCACAAATTGAGTCTAAGACGAGCCCAAAATATTTCTCGAGCTCGAGTACTGGGGCTAACGCAAGATATCGTGGATGGATGGTTTGCCGAAGTTCAACAAATTTTGGTAAATGCAAATGCGTTTAACAATCCAGATTGCATATATAACGTGGATGAATCTGGTGTGCAGCCCGTTAATGATGGGCAAATAGTTGTTGCGCCAACTGGGATAGCTGATGTTCCAAACGTCACACAGGGCGAAAGAGGGGTTACCACTACAGTGGTTGGTTGCTGCAACGCTGCTGGGCATTTCATACCGCCAATGATAATTCACAAAGGCGGAACAGGTGTTCGTTCTATAAAGCGCTACAAGGAACTGGACGAGGGTTACCCTGTCGATTGGTTAGTCACAACGACTGCATCTGGATACATGAAAGAAGAAACCTTCAACATTTGGTTTGAACATTTTTTGAAGCACCGAACGCCTCCACCTGAAGGGTCAAAAACGATATTATTCTTAGATGGGCACGGCTCGCACACTAACAACATGCCGGTTTTGGTGAACGCGATCGAAAATCGGGTTGAACTGGTCTGCTTGCCTTCACACGGCACTCACACTTTACAACCATTGGATAAAACAGTGTACAAACGGTTCAAAAAAGAATGGGAAGAAGCTGTCCACAAGTTTACACGAAGAACCTGTGGACTAAGCATTAGCAGAAAAAACTTTGCTGAAGTCGTAGTGCAAGCGTGGCGAGCCTCAACTTCACCTGAAACGGCCATTTCGGGTACTTGAGCTTTTGGTTTTAGTTTGATTCAGCAATTATAGTTTAAATTATTAATTTATTTCAGTCAAATTTGAAAGTTTTAAACTGTTGCTATTAAGTTGCGTATTAAATAACGTATTTTAAGTTTATTACTAAACATATATGAATTTAATAAATTAGATAAATTTTAAATTAAATTAAATTTAAATTATGTTTACGTGTTTATTTAGTTAACTATATTTTTAAGTAGTCTAAAGGAGTATGTGGCTGGCACAGATTCATCATTTGTCAGTTAAAAGTGCGCCTTCTGCTAATAGTTTGTGTGTGCCCGACAACACATCGTTAGGTCGCGACGCATTGTTAGGTCGAAGCATGCTTGCAGCCGTATTTTCGTTCGATCACAAAGGAGCAAATCAATAATTTGTCGTTTTTATTATTTTAAAAGTTTCTGTTAAAAAGAAAACCGGCTGTCAGCCTGAATCGTCCCTCACAGTTACATATATTATAGGTTTCCGTTCTTGTGGTTTGTGCCCACTCGATGCTTCTCGGATAGACCGGTCAAAGCTGAAAATTGGGCAAATGCTCCGTGATCGGTGTGTCGATGACTCAAATTGTGACGGCAGCGAAGTTGAACTGGAACCCGTCGAAGAACAAATCACTGAAGCTCAGGAAGGCACTGGAACAGTTGCCCCAAGTGTCGAAGCAGCTCAATATGTGTTTCCAGATCAGTCAGATGTAGAATTTGATACTCTGGCATTTTTTGAAAGCGTTGATAATGAGCGAGTTTTTCCAACGGAAAAAACAGACGAAGGGACGGAATTGCAATGTTTGCTTCCGTTAACGCCAATGTTTCCTGTTATCAGCCCAATTACCCCATTCCAGTTTCGCCCGTCCATTCAGAATCCGACTCCAAATGTAGTGGCAACTGTCGGGGCTGATAGCATTCGTCAGCCAGATCTCATGCTGACACCCAACGATGCTGATTCTGTTTTTTCGGAGGAGCTTTTTCAAGATGTCTATTCATTACCAAATCAAAGTATGTTGCAATATAATCATGCAGGCCAGGTTAAACGTGCAATGAGACCAAGAGTGCTGCAGAGATTTTATGCCAGATTAAAATAAAGCAGTATTAAAGTAATTAAAGTATTAACTAGCTGCTATGTATTTATGCCACAACAAGAAAAATGGAAAATCTAGGGGGGGGGGCGGTGCGGTCCAGCTCTCCGAAATTTTCTTTGACACAGTAAAAAGACTAGAAACTGGCCCGGGCCGGTGGCGGGCCACGGGTCGACCGGGCTGACGCTCGTTCAGACGGCCCGACCAAGGCCCGGCCCGGCTGCACTGCGGCCCGCCACCGGCCCGGGGTCGCGTGGCAGCGACCCAGCCCGGGCCGACCGGGCCGGCCCCGGCCCGACTGCAACGGCCTTGGATTGGCCACACCGGCCTGGCCGATACTTGGCTTAGCGGCCATGACTGCCATATGAGTTGTAATGTAGTATAGTTAGTAACATAGTACAGTTTATAGTAGGAGAAATTCTGTGAAATGGTGGGCGCCACTTGTAAGTTGAGTCAACGTGCGACTGTCAGCATGAGTACAACTTAACATAGCAATAGTTCCTATTTTTAGATGTTCCAGGACCATCTATGGTCAAGCAGACCCCTCGAGAATCACCAGGTCTCATTTTACAGCCGATGCCTGAACCAAATGTTGATTGCAACCGGACGGCCTTCCGTGATCTGCTGCCTCAGTTGTCTAAGCCTGTCAAAAAGTCATTTTTAGAACCCAAGAGGAAAAATACACCTAGTAAGGAACTAATTGGAAAAAATCGTGAACTAAAAAGTATTTTCCATAAATTAAAAAAAATATTTAAGTAAAAATTGTTATGATTATCATTATTATGGAAGTAATAGACAAGGCAACACAAAGTTGACTTTACTGAGCCAGAATGCTAAACTTAATGTCATAATCATTGATGCATATTGGGGGGGTATATACCCCTCCTCAAGGAAGTCGTTCGTTACCTCTAACCCTCTGTCGACGGAAACTGCCCCCTTCTTTCCCTTTTAACGCATCGGCCTTTGAGTGCCTCAAAAACTGGTTGAAATTTAAAAAATCGCGAAAACTTCACGGCCATCGCGAAAAAGCACAAAAATTAAGGGTCACTCCTACCTCCCGACGCGGTTCGCGCACCACTTCCCCTCACCAATTGCGCCCGTAGATCTCTGATTATAATAGATGCAAAACAAATGGATAACAAGTACCGATGCTGTGAACATAACCTATTGGCAAATTGGCAAAAGTTGGACTAATAATCAAAACCAAATTTTAGTTCATTTAGGCATACAAAATTAACACTTGTGAGCACGTAAACAGACAAGTGTGTAATTTTGACAAATAGGTGTAGAATTGAAACTGTGACCGCTTTCTTGCATTTGTATCTGTCATAATATCTCGTTTCAGCCCTTCTCACAAGTCCGGAGCACGTTGAAATGGTGAAGAGAAAAAAGCTGACAAAGGCTCAACCTGGGTCCAAGAAGCCACCGAAATCTCGACAAAAGCTTTGTGAGAACGTCGAAAATCACACGCATGCTGGGACCTTTAAAGAAACCTGGAATTGCCCGGTTTGCAAAATTGGTTACAGCACAACTTTGGATCAGGGTTCTTGGGTGCAATGCTGCGATTGTAAGGCTTGGCAGCATGAAACGTGTGAAGGTTTTGCCACTAAAGCCTTCTTTTTTTGTGTAAAATGTTGTCACATGAAATGTACCTAAGTAGAGGGGATTAACCTAAAGCAATATTACCGATTAGATTTAAAGTAGTTGGTTATTGACTCAAGTGAGACTAACACCAATGATAGCATCATGATCTTAAAATAACTTGTACTTGTAGCTTGTACATAATGTTGCAGTATACATACAACCAAGAGTACATAAAAGGAAGAGTATGACACTCTTCCTGTTATGCCTACCGGCGTGCGTCCAATGCGGAGCGCGAACGTTTATGTACGGTTTTGAGGGGGGTTACCCCCCTCAACTGAAGACCCCGTACTCAACTGAGGGGGTACCCCCTACTCAGTTCGATACCCCGTGCTCAACTGAGGGGGGGTACCCCCCTTGACTCAGTACCCCGTCTTCAGTTGAGGGGGGTACCCCCCCTCATTTCAAGACACTGAGAAAGACCTTGCGCTACCCCCACCCCTCAGTTCAGTACCCCGTCTTCAGTTGAGGGGGGTACCCCCCTCAGTACAGCACATCAAGGAAAGTCCTTGTCAGTGTCTTGAAATGAGGGGGGTACCCCCCCTTAACTGAAGACGGGGTACTGAGTTGAGGGGGGTACCCCCGCTCAGTTGAGCACGGGGTTTCGAACTGTGTAGGGGGTACCCTCCCCTCAGTTGAGTACGGGTTCTTCAGTTGAGGGGGGGTACCCCCCTCAAAACCGTACATAAACGGGCTATTTCGCGCTCCGCAGTGGACGCACTCCCATAGGCATAATAGGAAGAGTGTCATACTTATCCTATTATGTACTCTTGATACAACTAAATGGCAGTATACATAAAACTATGTGCTGTGTGTTCAGCCCAATATTTTGTTTTTTCGTTCTAGTTTAGATTTTAAAAAAGTTTTGACTAAATCTTAAAAGGTTACTTTAGCTTTTGTTAGTGATCTAAGATTGTTGATGTATGTACTTAGAGTAGTTTTGCTTTGTTTTACCTATTGTGTTCTCTTCGCTGTTTTTGTCTAGTCGAATCGAACTTATGGACCGTTTCGTTACTTCGTTTAGTGCTTTTGTCTGTTCATGATAGTGCATTATTTGTGATTTTTGTGCGTAATTGTGATTATGTGTGTAGTCTGAGATTGTTGTCATGTTTGTCAGATGCTATTATTAAAACGAAAATTATTTTGTTCGAGCAGTGCAGCAGAAACAGCCAATTTTGCAAATTAGTCAATGTTTAAAATAGCGCCTATTTTATTGTTTGGTTTGCTGTGAAGCTTAGGTTTTCGTGTGTCCTGTTCATGTTATGAATCATTGAATTGTACGAATGGTTTAAATAAACGTTTTCCGTTGATTGGAAGTTGCAGTCATGTTTAGAATAGGCTGGTGCAGATTTCGGCATGTCTGGTGCACTTAAAGGCATGGCTGGTGCACTTAAGGTCGTGCACCCAAATGTGCACCAATTACGGATTTTTTCGTCTGTCAGATCTATATCTTCTGCACACAGTAAGGAAATCAGTTGAAAGTTTGTATATATACTGCCAAATAGTGTACCTACACTGTCTTAAAAAATTGTAAGTGTAGCTTTTTAGTCTGGTGAAAAATTGCGTGTTGAGTTTGATACAAATTTTGTCAAAAACTAGGTGGTTCACATTTGGCGTCTCTACTATAACTCTGATTTCCTCCGGGTTACGCAGACTACTAAGCAAACCCGCCACCCGCAAAGCGCCAGTTACGTCTGACATGCTGGAGTGCATTGTTCGCACCCATGCGAATGGACAATCAGACATTATCAATATCAGGAACGCACTGTTCTGTGTCTTGTCATACGCAGGGTTTTTTCGTTTTTCAGAAATATCCAGGATCAAATTCGGGGAAGTCGTCATTGCATCCGACGACTCCCACCTGGTAATCCACATACCGAAATCTAAAAACGACCTGTTTAGGGGAGGGCAAAACGTCTATATATCAGCCAATACCACTATAGCTTGCCCGGTCACCTTGTTACGCCGCTATATTCTACTAACGGGCATCTCAAGCGGTGAAGAGTTTTTGTTTCAATCTTTCCTCAAAACCAAGACAGGATTTCGTCGCAGCGGAAAGCCACTGGCCTACCGCACAGCCCTGGCATTTATCCGAGAAATTGCCCGGGAACTCAATTTGGATCCAAAAACCTTAGGAACACATAGCTTCAGAGCCGGGGCGGCGACGGCTGCTTACAGAGCCAAAATTTCTGACAGATTAATAATGCTACAGGGACGCTGGAGGTCACACTCAAGCAGAATCGATATATTGAACACAATGCTGAAGAAAGACTATCCTCTTCCAGACAGATATTTTATTCTTGAACTGCTTACCGAATATTATTCGTTCTATCGCAACCGTTCTGCAAACTTTATGCGCAATAAACAATAAACAATAAATAATTACTTCTGCGTGGCGTCTTGAGTAAGTATTTTATTTCAGAGAGGAAATAATAGATTGTAATGAACAACTTGAACGAATAATTTTTCGTCGTTGAGTATCATCGAGTGATCAAAATGACCTACCCTAAATCATGTAATTCATGTGCAAGTCTGACTCAGGTACGTACGTGCTATATAAACTGAAACAGATAGACAGCTTACATACAGCTCATTGAAAATTAATTTCTAAATTGCTTGTGGAAGTCATGACGCGATCTACTGCTAAATTTTAGTTGTGTGAAAATTGAGTCAAATCAAAATCGCTTCGAAATTTGCTTGTTTACACGAAGCAATTTTCACGCAACTTTAATTGCTAGAAAACTGCGTGAAAATGGCTTCGTGTAAACCGGGCTTTTTTAGGGTTTTTATATATTGAAGTGACTAATGAATAGTGAGTGAGCCGATAAGAAAAAGGAGTCTTTTCCGTTATCCCCCCGTCCAGAATTTGGAATTAACTTCGTCGATTTGCATAATTTTTGCACCACTGCAGTGTCGGACTCCTCTTGATTTCAAAACTACAAACTTTAAAAGAACTTACACATCAAATTTCTGAGAATTTTTCACTTTTTACCGGCCCATAACCAAAAAAATTCATTTCCAGAACACTTTCCGCACCAGCACCAGGCAGGAGTCATCAGGATATGAAAAAACAGCATTTTACAAAAATTAAAATTGTTTAAAGTTCTGAAAAATTAAAAATGGTAGTTTTGATATCTTGAGGTCAAGACCAAAAGGAGTTAATTGATGTACAAATTATGCAAATCAGGTCAGCAAATTCCAAATTCCGGACCGTGGTGAATAACGGAAACGAGTAGGAAAAATAAATATGTCCTAACCTAAGTGCAAGCATCCTAACTTAAGGGGGTAATTACGTTTTTAGGTGTTTTTTTGAAAGGCCATAGCTCAGCGTTTACAAATTCAAATCACAAGCGGTCTTTTGCATTAGGTAGAACAATATCATTCCTAAATGTATGCCATGTATTGAAATTTAACCTGTGATTTTGTTTCCAGTATAAGCGACTAAAGAAAGGTCTTTTCAAAAATGTTACAATTTTTTACAAAAAGTTTGCGCCACAGCTCTGAATCATACGATTACCTGTTGGGGCTAAAAGTTGGTAAGGTTTTTGACATGTTTAAAATCCCCAGGCGTGACCCCACTTTTTTAATAACTAGTCAATTTACTGAGAAAATAGCTGAAAAGCAAACGCACCGAAAATTTAAGATATTTTCTTGTAATTAAAACCCTCTAAAAATGTCCACAGGTGAAATTTCGAAAAAGTGAGAGACATGCCTGGGGATTTTGACCTTTACAGTGCTGTCCCAAAAATTTATGCTCAGGTGTCACTTATAACTTGAGTACTGGTGGCGCAAAGTTTACATAGAAATCACAAAAACCTCGAAAACGCAACTACCACCTTAAGGTGGTAGTTGCGTTTTCGAGGTTTTTGTGATTTCTATGTAAACTTCTGCGCCACCAGTACTCAAGTTATAAGTGACGCCTGAGCATAAATTTTCGGGACAGCACTGTAAAGGTCAAAATCCCCAGGCATGTCTCTCACTTTTTCGAAATTTCACCTGTGGACATTTTTAGAGGGTTTTAATTACAAGAAAATATCTTAAATTTTCGGTGCGTTTGCTTTTCAGCTATTTTCTCAGTAAATTGACTAGTTATTAAAAAAGTGGGGGACATGCCTGGGGATTTTAAACATGTGAAAAACCTTACCAACTTTTAGCCCCAACAGGTAATCGTATGATTCAGAGCTGTGGCGCAAACTTTTTGTAAAAAATTGTAACATTTTGGAAAGGACCTTTCTTTAGTCGCTTATACTGGAAACAAAATCACAGGTTAAATTTCAATACATGGCATACATTTAGGAATGATATTGTTCTACCTAATGCAAAAGACCGCTTGTGATTTGAATTTGTAAACGCTGAGCTATGGCCTTTCAAAAAAACACCTAAAAACGCAATTACCCCCTTAAGTGAGTAATCAAGTTTTAACTTTTCCAATCCTCTTCCAAAAAATTATCGATGTCACCTAACACCTCTTTCTCAGCTGTTTAAACCGTACACAGCACAACATTCAAGTCAGTGTTTAATAGTGAATAAATCCAACGGCATATGGTAATATGCAACGAAACAGTAAACTTCAGTATCAAGTACAGTAAACACACTGGCATCAAAGCAGGGTACAACTGAAATATAATATGAAATGTTCATAAATACGGGTCGATTTATATTTTCATCCAATCGACAAAATTCATCGAAACTCGCGCCCCAAGCTAGTAACCAAACAATATGTTAAGGGCCTGTCACCCAAAAAAATTTACGGACCCGAAAGGAAGCTTCGGTGAATTGAGAGCTTGGAAATGAGGGTGAAAGTATCGCAGCTGTTCCAGGCTGCCTTGCGGAGCATCATGAAATTTTCTGTAATTCTAAATTTAGACTTGGGCTTCTATCTTTGACATAGGATTAGGCAATCTCGAAATCAGGCTCAGTTTTTGAAGTATTAAGTTCGTGTAATTACGTGCTTTGCAACGCAACACTGAAAACCTAGAGTATGGCCCCAATGAGAGACCAAATTTTTGCCAGAGCAGTTCCCCCCCTATAAATTGGTACACAGTTTTGCCTAACGCATGAGGGATTGGTGTGGTCTTTCACAATTTTACTGACTGAATGAACATCCTAAGCATGTATGCATCGACCGTAACAAACGAATGTCATCAGAGAACACGATACAAAAAATCTGGCTCGCACAGTGCACCACAAAATCTGTACCTAGATTGTACGTTTTAGAAACCGTAACTAAAAAACATCTTAGTGTCAAAATAATGATTTTACAGAGTTTTTTAAATAGATCATACTGTTAAAACAAAACGAGCTGTAATCTGTATACTTTACTAGCAAAATACAAAGGACAAAAACGCAGGTTCAAAGTTGTATACGAAAGAACAAATGGACAAGTAATCTATGGGTAGATAACTTGATTCATAGTTACAGCCGTATAACCGTTCAGCTGGTAACAATATTTTTTTTGCAATATTTTCCGGCTAAAAGCAAATGGCTTAAATGCTGTAACTATGCATCAAACTTCACAGAGTATAGAGAAAATTATAGATGCAATTTTTCACGCGCGCATTGAGCAACAAAATTAGGCGACAAAGACACATGCCAGCATCATGATTTGTAATATTACAGTAGTTTTGAATTAAAAAACAAATAAACGTAAACTTAGTAACTGAATTTCTACTACCTCATACACTTATTACATAGTACTTATTACTTAAATTTGATTCACAACTTGTACTCAAAATTTAATCAAATGAGCCTAAAATAAGTGAAATTCAATAGTCACAAATTACTTTTTGGCAACAATTTAAATTTTTATGAAACGTGATTGTTAACCACAAGGTAACCAGCATATGTCAGAGTCGAGCTAAATAACATTGAAAATGTTCAAAACAGATTATAACTAATAAACAAAGCATTCTATAGTGACATTAAAGTTTAGTTAAATAATTCAATTTAGAATTTTATTCTGACTGGTCCATAACGCTTGAGATTAAATTAAAATGAAGCATTTTTCAGTGTTAAGAAATATGCAATAATAATTAAGAAGATGTTATGGAATATGAAACGACAGAAACAAATTATTATATCAATATCATCATTATAAAAACAAAGCAGTAAAGTGAAACTCACTGTAACAACATTACAGGCTAACCGCTTATGCAACAGGGAATGTAGCTGATGTGTATGTAACCCGACAATTTGCATAATAAATCTGACCAAATATTCTTATCTTAATTAATATATCAGTTAGTATTATTCCTTAAACGTAATCTTACACTTTATTTTACGCAGTGACTTTCAAATTCGACGCTACAACTTTTTATAAGCAGAAATGCAAAAAACACTCATTAAATAAAAGATCGTACCTAGATATTTTGAAAACTGGCTGCTACCTTTAGACAGCGTTTAGAAAATGCAAAAGCTATATTGAAATAACCCTTATGTATTGCAAAATGAATGAATAGACCTAAGAGTGTGGTAACACAAAGCGCGTTTTATTTAAACTCGGTCTAAGTCGAACACGTGATCGTATAAAATACACACAGAATGTTTCATTACGATGTTCTACTTCATTAACAAAGAACGTTTTAGACAGAGTCTAAAGTGAAACGCCTTTTGTGAATTCCAGCCAGTGTATCAGCTTAGACTGACTCGAAAATACATATTTTAGTGAGACGTTACGACGTTATTATCCAATATAACAACAAAACACTGAAGCAATGTTAAACTATAAAAATAAAAAACAAATTAAGCAGAACATAAAAAAATAACATTAATAAACTGAAATAATAAACTTTAAACGCAACAACTTATTACCAAAAGATTATAAACAACGAATTATGAAACTAAATACTTTTGTGAACACCGGATACATAACGGTAAAAATGAGGAAAATGGTTCAATAGCAATTTGGCGTTCAATAGCGGAGCTGAAAACAAAAAATATCAAGATTCACACAAAAAATATTATAATTCTTTCGGACTGTTCATGCACTACACTCTCTCAGTAGTAAACTTATCATAACTTATTTTATCCTTGTTACGTCTAGGTATTACCATAAAACGAATCGTCGCAAATTTTTAGAGCAAGCCCAAACGTTTTCTATTTTTAGAGTTCAACGTGTATTCTTGCGAAAGTTCATGTTACGAATGAATACTGTACAATTATCGTAGAACACAGTACAAAATACCGAAATTATTCTAAGTCAAGACACTAATTGTTTAAATTTGGCTGTTTTCTTTAAAAACAATAACACGACTGTTCTGTCCTGAATAATTCATAGTACATAAAATATGCTAATTATTAGCAAAACCGATTTTACATTATACGAAAAATTTTAAGTTTTTTTCATTTATATCTCGTTACCCACTCTAAAGCTTTATTAAGGCTATTCTTCGCGGGTAGCAGTTGGCATGGTAAATTCCTCTTTCAGAATTGTGGCTTCCAGAGAATCTGTGAATGTGGCACCTGAAAGCAAAAACTTCAATGGTAACTGTCAACACTGATAATGGTAACTAATTCACAATTATAATGTATTGACCAAAAAATTAGCCTTCAGCTACTTAGTTTTTAACTTTTAGTGACTAAAATACTAGTATAATAAAAAATAAGAAAAACCGATAAAAATGAAGTAATTAGTCCGATATTATGCGCAGGTCAAAATTGGCCTACCTAGTGGCCAAATAAGGAAGAAGTGAAATAGACAATTAGATTATGCTAACACACAGTGATAGCTGTATAATATCCAGATACACCTATTCGATACGAGCATGCATGAAAACTACCGTTTTTTTTAAAACAGACCTTTAAAACATACAGGAAAAAAGCATTTTTGCTTAAAAAGCAATATGTTTGTCCGCCACTTGGGGATACCGTGAGAAAAATTTTGTCTTTCGTCGATCCAAAGGGAGTGGGGACGATCGCGAGTCCCGCGACCATCCTCCCCGGGCTACGCCTTTTATTAACCATTATTTCTTATAAGCAGTCTTATTAAGCGACAATTTAAAATAAATCAGTGTAAATACTATAATGCTGTTAGTGCGCAAATAAAATTTTTCTGTAGGTTAGGTAGTTGCAAAAGTTAACCAAAATGAGTTACAACAATATTGTATGGACAAAACTGTAATTTCTTCGTCAACGTCACAAAGCACTAAAAAGTCTGATGTCTGACATGGGTAATTCAAAAACGTGCAGTTATGGGTAGAGATGTCAGGAAAATAAAACAGTGCACAAATCACACTCAAACACTGACGCACGACAACATGTTACTTACCACTACAACCGACACCACTAATCTAGAAAAACATAATTCCAAATGTTTTGAGTTGATAATAAAAGTATGTGGTTATGAAACCCAGAGTTTGGAAAATAAGGTAAACGATTTGAATGATGAAGACCGATCTGTGGACCAACTCTGGGACGAGGAGGGGGTTCAAATTTCCTACCGGCCAGTTTTAACAAATCCCTGATGCTCACAAGATTTCAGCTGTTGGAAGAAAAATATTGCCAATTTCTCAAAATATTGTTAGCAAATATGACAAATTTATCCAATGGTTGGCAAAAAAACATGCTAAATTTATCCAAATTGTGACTAACTTGTGAAAAAAACTATGACAAAACTTTCAAAAAGGCTCGTCAGCTAAAATTTACACTGTCGAAAGTATAAAATAATTAAGGTATAAGCCAGATTCAAACTGAAGAACCATGATTATTTCAGTCAAAACTTCCATCTTGTTTACAATCATTTTGACTATAATATCAGGCAAAGTTTAAATAAACAAAGCAACAAATGAGAGAATTGGTTGGCTCTATCGTACCAGACAGGCTGGAGCCAGACCGACTACCCGAGCTGCCCAGATCTTTCTTCGAATCCATTTGCATTTCTTGTTTGGCACTGTCATTATCAACACTCTCGGCATTGGCTTCCGCTTCTGTCGCCTAAAAAAACAAACACAGTGACTCCGATTCAGTTCAGTTTATAAACCCTATTCTCAGGATTACTCGTAAAATTGCCAGGGTTGACAGTAGACACTCATTAGCTACAGCAACTTAAGCACATTTTTAAACCCCAATCTTGGTAGAAGCATTTGCTTTCAAATTTTGGCATGGTCAGTTTTCGATAATATTATATCACTTCATCTTCACGTTCATGACACGAGCAGTCTATGTCTCTTTTATAGAGAAGCTTACGATGAGTCTTCAAAGCTACATTAAGGTAGGCAAACATTCAATGTTGACCTGACCTATTTCAACGGTGTAATATTTTCCAGAAAAAATAGCAGCCCCTATTGATTGGACGTTTTTAACGAACCCGCATCCAAACTCTAGAGACAATAATTATAGCTACTTCGTTTTATGCATCTCTATGGTGTTATGTTTAATTTATCGGGGGAACACACCAAATCGTCGGCACCGGCCGCATCCGTTTCTCCATCTGAAATTGAACAGGGCTTGGAAGGATCCGTTGGACCATTTTTGGCAATTATTTCGGGTTCACTTGTACCTAAACATTAATATTGTAGTTAATAATAGGGGTCTAAGTACTAACAAATATTATAAAAACACAATTTAGATAAATACAGTGACTTTCAGCTCATCACGTTTTAGTTTCGATTGGACTACAAGGTCGACTCATACTAACAGCAATAGTTTCAGTCAACCGGAGGACACGTACAAGTCACGCTGCCCATAAGCCATAATATTACTACTATTTCACTTGTTAACGGGGAAAAGTAGTGACTTTTGCGAGTTAAACGGACACACAGCTACATAGTATGAGCTGCCCAAAATGGAAGAAATTTAGATTTTTGCATCAAGATACACACAGAAATTTCTATACAAAAGTACTTTTTTAGTAACAGCAACTTTACAGCAATGAAGAAACCTGAAAAATTTGATTATACCGTTAACGTAGGTTGCATCATCGTCACTGGCTTCTGATAGTTTCAACGGAATCGCTTTAACCGGACTGTCCTCGAGATTGACCTGAAAAAACAAGACCATAAGTCATAACAAATTATATAAACATTAAACACTATGCCCAGAAAATAGAAAAAACTGTTATACAAAAGAGTTAAAATTTTCTTAAAGAATCTTTCTTTACGTTTACACTTTGAAGGACTTTTGTTTAGCCGTGTTAGGCTCCAAGGTCGATTCATATTGATAGCCGTTGTTCAGTTAAGGTGGTAGTTTCGTATATGCAGTTTTTGTTGCGATTCGCTCTAACCAACAGCTAACTTTATGAAATTTGGCACACGTATGAGGCACTTTTAGGCCAACATATGGGCAAATTAGAGGCTCTTCATACTTAGTTAAACTAAAGTTACTACAAAAAAAGTAGTGTTTTTGACATTTTTTGGCTATTTTTACAATATTTAGTAATTTTTAAACAACCTTTTCTCAAAAACAGTATTGGTTTTCACTAAATTGAAAAAAAGGAATCTAGATATTTTACTTAAGATCAGTTTGGAACGTTAAAACGCATATTTAACTGCAACTGTTTTCAGGAAATTGACACTTTCTGAATTCAACTCCGATTTTCACTTTAAAATGATGTGATGTAAAATTTAAGCTGCGCATATCTTCAAAACTCGGCACCAAACTAGATAAAGTTATACTACAGTGGTGTTTCAAAACTCATGTTACCAACTGTTATATAACCAGGTTTATGAGCTCTGAAGTGTATCACCCCCATTTTTGACAAAAAACGCTCGAAAATACGTGACAAGAGGTGATGTTCTATATTCGTTTTACCTAGCTTCCGTATTGTCGTTTGAATGTATTAGCGGTTATATTGAAAGACAATAGGTCACTTTAGACTATGGTGGTTGAATTTATTGCCATGGTTGCCATGGCAACGCATACACGTTCATTACACTAAAAGATGCGTCATGTACTCGAAAGTGTCATTTTGCTGATTATGTGTGCAGTCTATATTCATAATATTTGGCCAAAATGAAGAAAACTAAAATGTCTAGATTCCTTTTTTTGCAATTATTGATAGGCATTGTAGTTTTTGTTTTCTCAAGCCATAAAGTTTTACAAAGTTCAAAAAAGTTCTATTTTGAAGCTTAGATTTAAAATACTGAAGCAACGTGATGACTTATCCAAATGAAACTATGCATGTATTGAGACACCTACAAGTAAATTTAGACTAAATTGGAATTAAACTTCATCAAGTCATATTTTTCCCAAAATGAAACATAAAGCAAAAACTTAAAAAAAAGGCCGAATTTGAGATATTTCACAGCGTATTTTGGACAAACTGTTAAAATTGTTAACAAAACAAATACATGTGCTTATGCTCTATTTTTTTGTCTGTGAAATGCAAAAAACCGCTTATAAATATCTTCTAAAACAACCGAGTAACAGCTCATCAAAAAAAGCTGCATATACGAAACTACCACCTTAAGCCGGAATAATTATTATGAAATAGTCACGTAACTATAATGTAACATATTATCAGCTTCTGGCGTAACTATTTCCTCGTTTTTTTCGGCTGCGAAGTGCGAAGTATAACTAAACAGACAGCCAAACAGTCAGTTCAGCTATCATTCTTTTAATTATTTATCTAAGCTCAGATAGACTACTTGATAAACCACAAAGCAATACGTTTTGGAAAACAACACAACAACGTTTTGGAAGTCTCACATCATGTTTTGGCAGTTGTTTTTTGGGACTCGCTTCTCGCGAGTCGCCTTCAGTGGCTAGTTTTTCCTCCAACAGTTGGGCCCCAACGTCCACGCCACTGGTCACATTGGTCAATTTGACCAGCTTCACAGGTCCGGCCGAGCCACAGAATTGAACGCTCAGTTGTTTTTCCACCGATTCGGCCATGGTCAATTCACGAAAACGGTCAATAGAGGCCGCCGGCCAAACCTTATCCTCAGTGTAGTGGCCAGTGGCCGGTGGTTTGATGCCCTTTAGACTGCACAGGATGCTTTGACGTGGCTGTTCGGTCAAATCCTGCGACATAGGGTAGCACTCGGAGACTGAAATTTGGCCAGAATTGCCATAGTCAATGAACAGAATGTCCAATTGTTGGCCTTCCAGCATGGCCGTGATTTGGCCACGACGCCATTCGCCTTCAAATTTGGCCAAACATTTCTGGCCAACCGTTGGCTCGGCCATACGTTCTTCTGGTTCAGGCAAATTGGCCAGTCTGGCTCTAATGATGCCCAGCGCTGCACTGTTTTTGGCCAATTGAATCCAGAATAAATTCGGCGTACACATCCAGGAAACGGTAGCCTGGTCAGACTCTGGTTCACTGTTGGCCAATTCTTCGTCAGCAGCCACAAATTCATCCGTGGAAATTGGTTCAATCAAATTTTCAGACGCTAAAATTTCGGTCAAATCCCGATCGTTGACAAAAAGTTGTGTTTCAACCGGATCACCACTATTTTCGTCCGCCCATACAGCTTTGACAATATTCAGAGTTTCATCAGTGCCAATCAGTTCATTGAATTTCTCCACAGCCTTGGCATCCGCCGCTTGAGTTTCAGACACGGATTTCAGACGACAATGGCGACATTTCGCTGAAATGTCAGCCAAG
Source organism: Trissonchulus sp. WLG1_4 (assembly GCA_030248245.1). Lineage (NCBI taxonomy): Eukaryota > Metazoa > Nematoda > Enoplea > Enoplida > Ironidae > Trissonchulus > Trissonchulus sp. WLG1_4. Next base: position 34,279 of record JASANF010011695.1, on the reverse strand, counting down.
CTCTCAGGCATTTGACGCAAACTATCAAAGGACACTGTTTCCGTGTTGCCATAGTCAAAGAAGAAGACCGTTACTTCGGAGGTAGCTTGGTTTATGCTTTCAACTTTGGCCCGATAGTAAACTTCCAAGAATGGAGCAACGCACAGCAAACCTTCAGAAATCGCTTCAGGACCGCTCAGGGGACTCAAACCTGCTTCGTCGCTTAGAGTTTCAGCGATTTTATTCAGCGCAATCTGATCGTTATTGAGCTGAGCATAGAATGAATGGAGATTGTTCACGTGACTAATGAGGACATCCTGGCCGGCGCCGACTGGCTGCGGGGATAGGAGGGCGGAGCCAGAGCCGATGGAAGATGGATCATCCTGATTACAATGGCCCGCCTCTGTCATAAGGTCTAGAACAGCATGCTCCTCAGCGTCATACAGACGCACATGATAGCTGTCGCCGACTTGGCTCAAAAACTCCACCGTAAGCTCGGCATTTGAGAAATCCGTGAAATACTGCACAGCTTCTGCGCTCCATTTTGACCCTCCGGTGGCGGGGACAGCAAACAGAGAACACTTGATGGCCAGCGCGTCAGACACAGCGGCGGCGTCGGGACTCATGGCTAGCAAGTCCATAATGGACTGTGTTTCCGAATTGCCATAGTCAATGAACAGAATTTCCGCCTTGCCCTCCGTGGCCGTAACCACACGAGCCCGATACCAATCCCCTTGGAATTTGGCCACACACAGGACATTCGGGCCACAGTCTTGCAAAGGTTCGGCCGAGTAGTCCGTCAAACATTTGGCCACAGCGTCCAAAAACGGCTGGTTTCTGGTCAGCTGGACATAGAAGCAGTTCGGGGTCACCACGCTTGAGATGTAGGCAGTTTCTCGGGTCTGAGGCGAGATGGTCGGTGGCTCTAGTTTCAGCAGCGCTGTCGAGCTGTTCGCCTGCAGACTGGGTTCGTCAATTTTCACGGCTAGATTCTGATCAATCAGTTGCTGAATTAGATCCGTTTGATTCTGATGCAGATCCACAATGTGAACGTCTTGATTATGACCATAGACCTTCAGACTGGCCTCATTTTCCATAAAGGCGCTCAGCAGCTCAATGGACTCTTCGGACCAAGTCTCGGCCTCGGCAGGCAAGCCAATGCCCGATAGAGAGCAGAAAATGGCCTGCTGGGCCGTCAGCCAGAGGGTTTCATTCGGGGGTAGTTTGAAAATTTCCTCATTCGACTTGATCTCCGAATTGCCGTAGTCAACAAAGAAAACCTCCGACGTGCCATCGTCAAAACATTCGACGATCAGGCCACGAAAAGCACGATCTTCGAAGGTCGAAATGCAGGGTTGGTTGACTTTGGGGTTGGCCAATTTTTCGCCCTTGAACTCTTCTAGAGCGCTGTCCACAGCCGCTAGTTGGTCGGCATTGTCCTTTAGCTGGATGTAGAACTGGCGGGGAGTCACCACCCAAACCACATAGACAAAGGCAGCTTCGTCAGTCGGTAGTTTCAGCAGCGGATATCCGTCAGTGGCCAGGCCGGCCTCACAAAGTTGGCCGGCCAGAGATTCTCCGGCCTGTTTGACGCGAACCAGAAATCGGCCGTCCTTCTTCTGGCAAACAGCTTCCAGCCTGATTGGTTCGCCTTCGGTTGTCAGAGCTTCTAGGCGCGCCTTGGCACCCACCGACCATTGTTTGTTTCCGTTCAGTGGATACGCTTCAGCCAGTTGGCAAGGAACGGCCATTTTTTCTGTCACAGCCAGTGACAGGGGCATTTCAATGATGTCATCCTGTGTAATGTCAATCACAGAGCTATTGCCATAGTCCACATAGAAGACGGTGACCTTTGACCCTGACACAGCGGTGACCTGACCTCGGTAGTAGACATCCTCATATTTGGCAATGCAGTAGTTGTCCACTTTCGGATGCTTGATAGCCGTGCCGCCCGAAACCTTCACCTTGGCCTCCAGGGCAGCAATTTCTGCTTGATACTTGGTCAGATGAATGTAGAAGTCAGATGGGTCATTGCTGTAGCAAAAATAGCCATCTTCAATTGCCCCGACAGTTAGCTTTGCCGGTTCCAGGCTAGTGACCAGTGGAGTTTGTGTTTTAGGCTGAGTGGCGGGCGGTCGACTGCTATCCCCGAAGCCAGACCGGTTCGAAGCTCCGAAACCGCCGCTCGCCGGTTTCGCCTCATCTTTGGCCCCAAAGGCAGGCCGGCTTGAACCGAAACCGCCTCCGCCTCCAGAGAAACCGCCTCCGCCCCCAGAGCCACTATTAAAGCCGCCACCACCGCCGCCGCCACCTCTTGGCCCATCTGCGTTTCCAGAACGAAAGCCACCAGAGCCGCCAAATCTAGGCCGATCGCCTTCGCTGTCCCGGCTGTCGCGACGACCCCCTCCAAATCCGCCGAAACCACCGCCACCGCCACGACCGCCCTACAACAAACATAACAGGATTTCAACTTAACAAAGAGTAATTTTCGTTTGCCGACGCATTCTCGTTATAGTAGTTAGGAAATTGTAACAATAATAATAAGACTATAATAGTAACTATTATGAACTAGTAGCTAGCAAAAATACGCTAGTTAACTGTTTGAAAATTTAGCTAAATTTGATGAAAAAGCTAAGCAACAGTAAGAAAAAAACTAGGAAAATTAAGCATCAAAATCAAAAAATATTATGTGTAAAAATGTCCAAATAAATTCATCACTAAACAATCAATATCAGCATTAATCGATTACAAGTGATTGCTAGATCACAAACTCTTCCAAAACGGTCCCATTCTGTATTAGTGTTCCTATCCCATAGTATTTTTCACAATGGTAAAAAATTGGGGTACCTACTTTTGAGAAGGTCAGAGAGAAAAAAGAAAATGCCTGAGCCCTAAGCGCTAAGCCTGAAACCTAATCTAAGGGCAAATTAGGCAAATTTGAAAATGTATAACCGTCACAACTGTCATACAGATACAACAGGTACAAAAGATCTCTTCCGATCACCCATTTCAAATATTCCAAAAAGTCTATGATAACTAACCCGATCAAAAGATCCCCGTGAATCGTTGTTCCCCCGACCAAAATTACCGCCCCCTCCGCGATCTGATCGACCTCCACGGAACCCCCCCTCGCCGCCCTCTCTGTCTCGACTGAATCCCCGATTGGGGGCGCCATCCCGTCTGCCTTCGAAATTCCCACCATCTCTATTGGCAAAACTATGGGAACCTGGCAGCCGATTGCCACCGCCAAAGCTGGATGAGCGTTGAATGGAAACCGGCTGATCCAGGTTCGGATCTCCCGGGCCCGTGCTGTCAGCTCGACTGAAGCAAAATTAAAATTAATTATTAATTAAATAGTTAACTGCAAGATATAATTAATAATTAATTAATTAGTGTATCCAAAATGTTCATAGATCAGATTGAGTTTTGACAATGGGTTCAACTGGTATACTATTTGACCATACGGCGCGCACAAAAACTTCAGTGAAACAAAAACAGCTGATAAAACACGATATTACAGATGCCTTGTAGGTTTCATTGACCAGAAAGTTATGTGTGCTTCATCTTCAGCATTTTTCAATTATTTCTACGTCAAAAGCAGTGCCATGTAAGTCCACTTTATAGACATATGAGAAATTTTCAAACGTCCAGAAGAAGCTGCATTGGATTCCCAATAAGTTCTACAAAACTCCGAAAACATTTTACTAACCGTCGTTCGCCGCCCGTAGCAGTGCCATTCATCTGAGCAGTGATTGGGGGCGTTTTGGGCGGCAGGGGCGCTTCCTTGCGGAGACCCAAATTGATGTTGAACTCTTTCTTTCCCAGCACACGGAACATGGTCACGACGTACGCCTCTTCGTCTTTGCCTTCTGTAAAAGCATTCAGTCAATCACAATCGTACCATTACCGCGATCTTAATCTGATTTCATTCTAGCTTGGACGCCCTCTCATGCAGACAAAAAAGGCTGAAGCCAGAGCGTAGTTTCTACTTTATAGTTTATATACTTGTCCGTAAACGCGCCCGTTTGTTCGTAAGCAAAACATTTGATCAGCTATTGCGCAAAAATCAATTGCTCTTAATTGCCAAGTTTTTAGAGTGTAAGCTAGAGTATGAATAAGAAAAAATCATGAGTGCATCTGCAGCAATCTTTCTTTACTCGCCTAAGGCCTATTCACACGAGGGCGCATTTTGCTCCATGGCGCATTGCATGGCGTACGCCATGGCGCACACGTACACTTGCATACTGCATTGTGTGAAATAATGCAGCAGGCAGTGTGAAAATAGAATGCGCCCTCTCATGCGCCCTCTCATGCGCCCGCTCATGCGCCCTCTCATGCGCCCGCTCATGCGTCCGCTCATGCGCCTTCGTGTGACTAGGCCTTTACGCACACTTCCCATGAACATGGACACATACAAGTATGAACTACACAGGATACTTAACAAATTAATGAAAATTGATCAATGACATATCATTCATCAACGAAACAGCAATTATATCTAAAAAGTGAACGCACAGGTAAACTACGTATATTATTTAAACAGTCAATTTTTACATACCCAATTTCAGGGTGACTTCTTGACTCTCTGCGACAGTTCTAAAAGTGTCCACCATGGCCTTATTCATTTTCACATTGGACAAAATACAGCGCACAGCCTGTGGCGGTAGTTTGCAGTACTCCGGATCCAGCGATCTGAGGGCTGTGCGAGCAGTCAATTCTTTGTTGCCGTAGTCCACGAAATAGATCTGAAATGAAATAGAAGGCAAATAAGGTATATACATTAAAAAGATTTAACACTCTAACCCCACTAAACTAGAGTCATACTAATTGTCTTAATACTGACTGAATAGCGTCTGTGGCCAGCGCAAGTGCAGGTCTGGCTGGGTTAACGACGTAACGGGATTAGCACTATGCGGAGCACCCACGCTAAGCTCATTGACGGAATGTACTAAAAAACTATCACCTGTATTTCAATTGACATAACGCAGACTAAATAAACGGAGTTTCAATTCAGACATACTGGGGATGTTTTTGACGCAATCACGCATATTTACAGCCAAAAAGTAATGACAGAATTATTACAAAAAGCTAAACTAACTCTATACTGGCTAGGTGTGGCTCGCATTTCAAATATGCCCCGATACCAACACTGATCTACCGAATACTGCACTGCTAGGACTTGACCTGAAACAGATAATGTCAAAGTCAATACTCTTACTATTATGTGCTCTTGCTTTACTTGTCCATCTTTTCTAAGAGGTAAAAGCCCTTGACTTTTAGCCCTGCTATCACAGTTATAGTTTGGGGCCTGAGAGACTGGTGTAATTTGTAAGCCGTTTTTAGGTGGGGTATCACCTCACAAGACTACAACCACAAAAGTACGGGCCAAAATTTTAACATACATTGGCCTTCAATTTCAAACACAGTTGCAGAGAGCATTTTAAAATTTCTACAGTATAATGCAAGCCTATAATGCAACCTAATGCAATGTATAGGCGGAATAATGTTTTATTAACATTTAAGGTGGTAGTTGCATTTTCGAGGTTTTTGTGATTTCTATGTAAACTTTGCGCCACCAGTACTCAAGCTATAAGTAACGCCTGAGCATGAATTTTTGGGACATTACTGTAAAGGTCAAAATCCCCAGGCATGTCTCTCACTTTTTCGAAATTTCACCTGTGGGCATTTTTCGAGGGTTTTAATGACAAGAAAATATCTTATATTTTCGGTGCGTTTGCTTATCAGCTATTTTCTCAGTAAATTGACTACTTATTAAAAAAGTGGGTGACATGCCTGGGGATTTTAAACATGTCAAAAACCTTACCAACTTTCAGCCCCAACAGATAATTGTATGATTCAGAGCTGTGGCGCAAACTTTTTGTAAAAAATGTTAATACTTTGGAAAGGACTTTTCTTTAGTCGATTATACTGGAAAAAATATCAAAGGTCAAGTTACAGTGCATGGCATACATTTAGGTAAGATATTGTTCTACCTAATGCAAAAGACCGCGTGTAATTTGAATTTGTAAACGCTGAGCTATGGCTTTTCAAAAAAACACCTAAAAACGCAATTACCCCCTTAAATGCTAAGTCTACTGCATTAATTAGCAAAAGTATGTCTGTGAAAAAAGTTTTGATTTTGCGAAAAAAATTTGAAGCTTTTCGCAAAATTGCGAAAATTTGCCAGCGAAAAAAAAACCCAGATGCAAGGAGTACTTGACATTATAAATAATTCACCGACTTAAATCGTATTATACTCCAGCTTAAAATCAAAAACTATTGCATCAGTTGCAAAAAACTACCACAAGTATGTCAGCACCTTTCATGGGATTGTCAATGTGTTTCTCGTTCGGCTTCAAAGCATCGTACGCTTCATTCAGTTTCTCGCTGAGATTCAAGATAGTCTTAGTTTCATTCATCAGCTGCACAAAAAACACTCCGTCGTCTGAAAAAAGGGAATATATTACTTTGATTGAATCAAGTCGCAAATAATTTCGACCAATTAAATTTCAGTTCATGAGCGCACTTCCATGTTCTATACCACTACATCACTCATAAAACAGTATTATACGACACAGTGTCTAAATCAACGTCAAGTTAAATAATTGAATCGCAAAACCACTGTAACTGCTGCAATTTTCAGCCGCATAACCAAAATTCCGTCTTAAACAGCTTTGTTAATTAATTAATAAATAACTACTAGTTATTAATCAATTAATAGGCACCAATTACCATCAATAAACGACACAACAGCGTCGAGGTAGTCGCCTAGGCTGGCCGGGATGACGAGGGGCGGCAGTCCTTTGATCTGCAGCAGTGTGTCCGTCTCGTGGGCCTCTGGCTTGAGGGAGGATCGAATGGCCTCCACTCCACTGGGCGCCACACGGTCGTGACCTTCTCAAAAATAACACAAGGTTATTTTATTCACAAAAATAGACTCAGTGGATTAAATTTTGGAGATAACACCTCGCATAATATTTGGCTGGCTTGCACCAAAATAAAATAGCTCGAGAATAGAAAAAATGTGGATTTAGTCAACCCTGAGGACACAATATTATTCATTAGATCTGTCTTCACTATTTCATCCATAGTGGGTACACACTACACATTAATTACATAATCACCATAGATTGAACATTATATTTGAATATAGTAAGATGGCGAACAGCACTCAAGAATAGCTCGAGAATAAGGTTCGTGAAATGGCCCATAGCGGAGTTAGATGACATCAGGCACAATATAGCGCATTTTGAATATCTTCACATGAGCCATGCTACGTTCATCTGTCGCCGTGGTAAAAGACAGATAAGGGGAGTTTCCCTGACACTCATTTACGAGTAAATATTGCTTACGGTCACTTTTCACCAATTGGAATACGTTTTGACATGTCTAGAGTCTGAAGTCAAATTAATGTCGGCCAGTCAAACTTTCATTGCGTCTCAGTCTTACAACGATTCCAGTGACAGTGTTGCAAACTATAATCTGACAGCCTACTTATACTTTGGTGTTGATACGTTCCCTCATCACTCAAAAAGGGCAATGCTCACTCAGTTTCAAGCGTCCAAAAAAGCTGGGTAAAAAATCAAGTCAGTAGTTTTTAAACACTGAAAAAAGTTCTGTACCGTCGACAAAGCCGCTACATGAGACCTTCCGCCGCGCATGGTTGGAAGTGACCATTTTTTCGGCCACCGAATGATTTCCTGACATCAATTCCACATTCCAGATCATTTCGGTCTCGTCTTCGCGTAGAAAAGTGCACGGCAGAGGTTTCTGGACTAAACGCTGAAAAAATAAAAATATTTAAGTCTTGTGGCATTTGAGGAATTCTTAAGTGGCCCTCTTTCTTTCGTCCGAAAAATTATCAAAAACGTCACAGATACCTCCAAGCCACAAACATTAACCAGCCCTCCACTGGTTACATTATGATCCGATCTGACTTATATTGCAACTCATGTTAAATCCAGTATCTGTACAAATTACATAAGCACAGATTACTTCAAATTCTTCAATGGCCTTGGCGGTCCAATTGCGCCCCCCTTCGCTGGATTCCAATCCGTTGATGCGACAGCGCACCCCCAGGGCCGGGGTGTCAATTAGAGCAGGGTTGTTAAGCAGACAGCGGACGTAGTTGGCCGACACCAGAGCACTGTTCCCGTAGTCCACGAAATACACGGTCCATCTGAAAAAACGTAAAAAATAATAGAAAATGTCAACAATATATAAAAAATAAAATAAAATCATAAAAATAAACAATACAAAAAAGTATGAATAATTTAATTCGTACATTTGCAACTGGTGTATTATAGTGAACTTTAATTTGCAAACTTATCTTAATTGATTTTTAAATCTTCACTATGGAGTACATAAATGCTAAATAGAAAACGTTCACATTATAATCAAGAAAACGAGTATGCTTTTTCGTTTCTTGATCACTAAAGTACAGTATGGAAAAAATGCGCCTGTCCTGCTTAAAAAAAAACACAAAACAATATGTGTTTTCTTAAATTAACAACAAACTATCCGATTCATTGCATTCTTCGAGCGTTGTTGCCGTTTGAACAGATGTGCAGCTGTAAAGTGTAAGGTTCGCTTCACACTTACAGCCGTATGTCCGTTCATAATTACGAAATAATCACGCCACGCCACTAATAGAGTATAACGATCCAACAGTGCCGTACCCTAGGTCAGTGAACTCGAGGGCCTTGGCGCGATACCAGAGCATGTCCTCGTATTTGGCCACACAGGGCACACTGGAGCGTGACTGGCGCGGCTTGAGTGGCGGCACGTCCATGGCGTCGTACAGCTTCAGGGCTTCCTCCACTCTCTTCAGGTCATCGCCATGGCGAGATATCTGAAACAAGATTACACTGTATCAATACAATATTGTCGATGTTGAGAAATCCGGACACTGGCATATTTTTAGGCAAAATTTTATGGGGGGGGGCCGCGATGGGGGGGGGCAGCCCCCCCCCCCCATGGATGGGGGGGGTCGACCGAAATGGGGGGGCGCACCAAATTCACGATAAAACACTATTTTAACACGAAAAGGTGGTTATTATACATTAAATGAAATTTAGCAAAAAAGGACCAAAAAACCTGACGAACACGACATCGCTACATCTAAAAAGTCGCTAAAACATCCTTCTGGAAAAAATGTTGGGCTATGGGGGGGCACCCCATCTGAAATGGGGGGGGGGGGCGCGACCAAAATGGGGGGGGGCGCCCCCCCCAGCCCCCCCCCCACTAAAAATATGCCAGTGGACACCCAGTTCAACTAAAAAACTTTAAAATTAGGCATACGCATAACATAGAATGGGAGCCAAGTAAGTAGGTACCCTCAAGCTCACACAAAAAATGAAATTCGCAATTATGGTTTATGAAGTTGTAGTAAGTTCAAGTTCAAATGGACTTGATATAAGCGCATGATCACATTTGCGCTCACCAGAAGAAACAAGACTATTTACTGAGACTAACTTCTCAAAAAAACAGCACAATAATATGGTTAAATAGTTGATAAAACAATCACTCTACGAAAAAACTAACATGAACATAAAAATCGTCTGGCCGCTCGATGTGAACCACAGACGACACAGTAGAGCTGTTTGGCTTGATGGCGAGCGGCTTGAAATCCTGGATATCCACTGTTTCCAGAGCAGCCGTGCTTTTGCCAGCCCCCACGGACAGAGCCGAATCTGCCGGCATGGCTAAGCCGGACTCAATGAAAACGGTATTCAGATGTTTTTCGGGCTTCAGGGTGTACAAGTCAACCAACCAGGTGTTTTCTTTGGCCTTTTTGCCTCCAAACTTGGCCAACAAATGCATGTTCAGGAAACTATCGAAGTACTTCAGCGCTTCGTCAGACCAGTCGATAGAGGTTGTGGGCTGGATACCGCGCATTGCACAGGCAATCGCTTGCATGGGCATTGAGTCCACGAATGTCTGCAAGAAGAACATACAAGGTTCTTAGGCAAGGATACGTAGATCTGGCAAAGTAGTAAACTATTAAGGAGGTTAAAAACAAGGGTGGATACAAATCTGAACTGAACACACATCTCTGAGCAAAATGTAAACCAGCAAAAAATAAAGAAAACTAAAGAAAAAGTATCTCTGAGAATTAGGTCTAAAACTATATGAATGATAAACGTACACCGCAAACAGAACTGGAATCAAAGCGACAAAGTTATACTGAGACTGGCTTTTTTACGCGGCGGCCTCAGCCCCCGCGTATACTAGATATTAGGGTAGTATTAGGGTATTAGGGCTAGATAACTCTGTTACAGAGCAAAAAGCCAGGCATTTGTGCAGCGTAGCGCACTGTGCAAAGAATGCTATGCTACAGCAAACCGGTATTTCTGTCGCAGCGCAGCGCGCGCTGCAACCTTGTAATGTGTGTGCGTCTGCATACTATTCTATGTTGAAGATTGCACAGAAATTTTACTGTGGTAATCAATATTGATTCGTTGCATTGACCGCTTTAAACGGCGACTAGTGCATCAATTATTTCGCCAAATAAACTGCTGCGGAACAACCAAAATATTTGGCAATAAACAGTAGCACATTTATGTACTGTTCGTAGTTTTGAACACAAAATTTTCGATATGTCGTAGCGCACAATTTCGTAGTTACTCGTACTTAACTGTATATGTGAGCAGACATCAGTCAGTTGTTTTTGTTCCTTCTAGAGAAGGAACTATTGTTTCGGAATTAACTGCTCATAGCGTTTAACGCTACTGAGCAGGCTGCATAGCCAGTATGTTTTACGTGTATTTTCAGCTTGGGAGCTGCCTGCTGATTTTTGTCTGCGTATGTGCAGAAAAATCAATGATCGATGTACACTGCTGTAACAATGTAATTTTTCAAAATCGGCACCGGGATGTTTCACCAGCAGTATATAAGAGCCATTAGAAAACACTGTTTATCGCTTCTTGTTCTTAGAGCTTATTTGCTCAGCTCAGATCAAAGTGTCACTTTTGAGCCAAACGGCTAGTGCAGCGGGATGCTTAACATCCTGCAGCACTTTTTTATACGTACTACGTATTTACATAAATTAAGTAAGAATAAGCTAGTTATAAAGTAGACTATAGCTTACGGTAAGTATGGAATAGAGAACCAATTCATTTAAACCTGAAAGGTAGACACCGGAAAAGGAACCTTGCCCCTTTTGGGGCCTACTTGTTTGCATTGATCTCAACAATTTTAGAATGTACCGCGTTTTATATTCTTTAGAATATGGTAATAGTTTACTAAATTAAAAACTGTCACTATGAAATCTCTCAACACTAGAAATTTGCTACTCGCAAGACGTACTTGTTAATATTACATGTAAACTACACGTGGACCAAAATACTTATGATTTTGATTTCCAGATTTTAAAGTTGTAAAATTAAATTACTGTAAATGCAAATCCCCAGGCCAAATTCAATGCACTGCACAATAGTTGCTGAACCCCCTATATTTCATCAACCCTCCGCCAAACCTACCGGATCTAGAACTTTCACAAATTCTTGCACAACCATTTCCGTATTGCCATAGTCCACAAAATAGACTTCCACAAAACCCTTGGCGGCATCGGACATGATCAGCCCGCGATACCAGGTCGCGTCCTCGCTGTAGCAGGCACAGCAGGGAGCGCCCACTGTGTAGCTTCGCAGGGCCATCTCGTGTATGGTGTAGCGCTTGTAGATGGCATTCAGGCGTGTCTGCAGATCCTGGATGGTTGGTAGCTGGTCCACCAGTTGACAGTAGAATTCCGTCGGGCCCTGGGAAAAACAAAATACTAACTTTTCTGAGTTTTGTTGTGTCAGAAATTGAATTTCATCTATATTATACTAAGCATCAGATTTGCAAAATCGGTCATAGTTCCGTCTATTAAGAGAGATTTTTTAAATTTTCTTCTACTTTATGCGGCAATATTGTGTGTTAAGATGACATCCCATAATTAGTCTGTGGAGTTACGTTTGAATAAAAAAATTGCAGGTTGAAAAATTGAAGGTTGAATAATGAATAGACATCTCACGGCGATGCGGCAAGTGTTACGTTAATGATCATTTCTAAAAACATTGTCTACTCTAAACGGACTAGATTAATTTAAGTGAATCAAAAATTTACCATGCCGAAAATTTCTGCATCCAGCTGGTGTACAAAATTTTGTAAATCTCTTAACGCTTATAACTGTAACTCTTATAACCCTAACTTAAAAATTTAAAATTAACTACCAAGCAAGCAAATGTTAGTCAAATCAGTTTGGAAATTGCCCCCTAGAGAAATTATAAAATTAGGACACAAATACCCGATGTAAGATGCCTATAAAAGACTATAAACTATGAATCAACCGTCTCAATTCCGCATACCTTGATAAAAACGATAGTTATTCTCAATCTCTGGCCACTGAGAGCCATATCGACCGGTTGGTAAGCACAGGAGACTAGATTGGCCACAGCGGCGCTGGCAGGAGGTCCTGGTTCCACAAAATCGTTCACCAAAGAAGCCCGTCGTTCTAGGCCGGGCCGGGCCAGATTATTATCAAAAACCGGCAAATCTGTGGCCAATTTGGCCGGCGGTAGGCTATGAATCAGCGTGCCCGTTTGTCGGCCAAAAATCTCATTAATACAGGCCCGTTGTTGATCCGTGGTGTACAGTTCCACTTCATAGGTATACTTTTCATTGTCCACATCCACTATCACCATATGCAAGTGTTTACTGGCGACCAGTTTGCTGAAATTGTCAATTTCGTCTTCTGTCCACGTGCCACGGCAGCGTACACCTGCCAAGCTGCACTCCAGGGCAAACACTGGTTGTTCGAAAAAGTCCTTCTTCATCAGTCGCAGCTCACTGACCGGCAACACTTCTTCATTGCCATAGTCTACGTAGTGAACTTTGACCTTAGACTCTGAATGCATAATTGCCTTGACCGACGCTCGACACAGCATTTCCTGCACACCTTGGCCGTAGGGTGCGATAACGGGACAATCCAGTTTCAGGCTGGAGATGTCTAGGGCTCGGGAACTTTGCGGACCTTCAGTGTAGAATTTCTGAATTCTCTGCACAAACTCGGTCATTTCATCGCCTAGCGAAATGCACTGGACAAAAAAGCAGTCTGGATCCTCAATATGAGCCACCAAAACCTTGTCCCGGGTTTTGCGATGGAATTTGCGGCGCCGGAATTCCGGAACTTGAGTCGGTGCCGGGATCACCGGTTCGGAGGGTGTCGAAACCGGTGGCGCTAGGGGTCGCATTGCGCTCGGGATGGCGGCTGGCCCGGGGGCGGCCGCAAATCGAGGTACCGGGGCCACCGAGTTGGTGGTCATCATTCGGGGACCGCTCTGGGAAACCGTGCCGGCAAATTGGGGCGCTGCAAACCGTTCCGACACAGCCGGTACTGGAATTGTCGGTTTCTCACGAAAAGTGACCGGTTTTGCGGCCGAATATTGCTGTGCAGAAACCGGCTGACCGCCGCTGCAGGCCACCGCAGCCATATTTTGCACGTGCTGTTGCAAAGTTTGCAGCAGCAGGTCCAGAATATTTTGTCCATTGGAAGCTCTGCGAAGTTCCACCACATAACAGTCATCATTTTGTTGTTCCAAAATTTTCGCTATCAGCACCTGTTCGCTGCAAATTTTCGTATACGTATCCACAATTTGGTTGTCGGGGAACATTCGCACATAGGGTGCCAAAGCTTGTTCACCTTTAGCCAGCACAAAATGTACCGCCTGTTTGGGCAGCTCCGTGAATTCCTCAGGCAGAGTGAAAATTTCCTTGGTCGACTTCATTTCCGTGATGCCAAAGTCCACAAAACACAGCTCGGCCTCTCCGTTCAGCACTCGATTGATCTGGGCTCGAAGCGCTTTCGATGCCGTAACACTCCTGGCTATACATACGGCGCCCGGTGTCACCGAGGACAGCATCTGTTGGGCCCTTTCCTGCGGCCGACTGACCACCTGGCTGAAGTGGCGATTCAGGGCTTGATTCATTCGCTCCAGTCCCTGCAGCAGACCGGTGGGATGGAAATAGGCCCGACAGGGTCCGGTGACCGAGGCAAGGGCAACTTGGACGTCCGAATTCACGCTGAGTGCCAGGGATTTCAGGCCAAAGCGCATACAGCGAGACATGTCGGTCACAAAGACGGCATAGTGCAAGTTGGTCAGGATGTGAGAGAACAGGCTGAGGGTTCCGTTGTCCGTGGGCACCATCAGTTCGGCCAGGTAAGCGCTGTCCAGTCGACCGACCACTCGACCCGTCACGTCGCTGACGGCCAGCTTACTCTGGATAAACTGCACTGCTTCCGGTGACCTAAAACAGTGGCCAATAAAACACTGAGGGTCAAAGGTCAAATAAAACAGTCAGTGGTCAAAGGTCAAATACAATAGTCAGCGCCAGTGGTCAACGGTCAAACAAAATAGTCAGTCTTATTTCAATTACAGATAATTATCCGTAACATAGCGCCAAACAATTTAGCCATATTTGGACTGTAGTCCAAGTGTATATAATTACAAGTTTGTATTCAGCCCAGCGAGTGTACATTACCGATTTCACATAAACTCAATTTCAAGTATATAATACAAGAGCAAGAATCCTTAGTACTTGACTAATGAAAAATTGTAATTAGCACACAGCATTAGTCACAAGGGGAACCGGGTGGGTTGATCCTTGATGTTGATTTTTCCGGCGCACAAACTTCACCCAGTAAGTTTTAATAGACGGTCCGGTTTTAAAACACTACAGCTAAAACAAGCAAAAATGACATCCCGAAAACGGACCAGTTATTTTCCTTGGCCACGACTTTGTCCAAAACGCATTCATGGGCCAGTGGTGGAATTTGAAAGAGGTCAGCATTTGCCCAGGTGCGTATTTCAGAAATACTGCAGTCCTGCTCATTTCCAAAATCCACAAATTTCACCTAAAAACATACCGGTCAGTAGTACTAATATTAATTTAATGTGACATGATCAATAAAAAATTAGCATAACATGTTCGGTTTTCAACAACTTTTCACCAAAATTAAAGAAAAAATATATATTTTATAAATATTTTGATTACTGTCATATACCTGACTGTCAACTTCAACAACTTTTCACCAAAACTACAATGCAAAAACTAAAGTTAACAAAATTGCAATAGGTACTGAAATACACCCAGTATATATCAGTATACAGAGCTCAACAGGGCACAGGGGTAACTCTATTTTTCCAAGTTTCATGAATCAGTGCTACATCCATAAATCTGATGGTGTTCGAACTTGGATGGGAAGGGGGCTGTCCGACCAAATCACGTGGATCCTGACGTCCTTTCCCTGACTGATCGAAACTATTACGTACCCCTAATTTTGAAAAACTTTAAGAAAAAGTACCATTTTACCAATTTCTCAAATTTTTGGGACCATTCATCCTCGACACCTTTATAGCTACGCTTGGAGTAGAATCAAATTTTTTAGTTAATAAAAATAACTTTTTAAAAAATTAAATCTAACTAGAATTCCTAAAAGTGAAACAAGCTAAAATTTTTAATAGTATGCCAGAAAAAGGTTGGCGGCTGGCGCTGAGGGCAATTTTGATTTGTCAACGGTCTATACAATGTAAAAGAACTATATAATCAGTTATTTATATCCGATGGACCAATTCAATGTCGGATACGCGTATAGGTCAAATTGTATATACACATATAAACGAATTCCACTAACCGTAACCAAGTCTGCGGTTATTTTCACCATGGCAGATCTATACCACTGATTGTCACTTCTGTATTTGGCCAAACAGAGTCCCCCTAAAATTAAAGAAATTAATGAGAAATATATTCCAAAAAATAGAAATATAGACCAACATCTCCTTTATATATCAACAAATAAATCAATTACACTAAACTAGTTCATTTTGTCAGTCACTAATTTACTAAATCATACCAAAAACCAACCTTTCTTAAAATTGGCTGGAATGAACGGCGTCGAAGCAACACCTATACTTCGACGAACATCACTCATCTTGGCTTCCAGCTGAGACACTAAGCCCTTGTCCAGCTGAGCCCAAAACTAAAAAAAGTAAAAACTTGACCATAACAGAGAATATGAATGGAAAAAGGGGTTAAACATTATACTGATCCAATCAAAAATCATATCTTTACTTTACTTTTACTTTAATCATCATCTTTACCACAACTGTATTTAACTTTGATTGGAACAAAAAATCCTTCACAATTCAATGCAGTATGCACAATTGTAAATTTTTTAAGTCGCAGGCCGTGAACTTATACAATGCATGGATCGCGCTGCGATCAGCCGTAACACTGCGCCGCACTATTTTTATATTCTATATTCAAGTGGAATGTGGAACATAGTTTTTTGTGTGAAATACTGCGTATTTGCGCAGTGTCACTAAATTTACGCAGTCAAAAATCTATTCACAATTTGCAAACCACGCCTAATTTTATGCCAACGTCAACCTATTATATATACGCTATGTCTCGAATCAGTTTAAATGCTTCCACATTCTCAGAAGTTGTTTCATGGCTTACGCGCAGTTCTTTGCGAGAGAAATCAATGTAGGACACCGTAATCTGCAGCACCGTTCGCGACCTGGGGTCCGCCATCAGGTCCGCTGCCGGCTGCATGTTCCAAATATGTGCTAAAAGTAAAGCGTATAGAAAGAGGACATTCTTATGGGGATTGGAGTGGAAAGCTACTTCTCGTTAGCCGCCAAAAGAGACCGTCGTGTGTCAGTCAAGCGCGGACTCAGTCCTCTACAGAAAAAGTACACAGTGGTGAGTGGATATACAATGTACATAAATAGATTCGTATATAAGCGTATTAGCGAGGCTTCGGCCATATGGAACTCCTATCGTCAACCAAGCCTACAATTATATCTCACGCTCTAGCCCAAATTGGCTGTCAACCATTTTACTAAAATTCTACAGTAAAATTCAAATAATCAGTGTTAAATAATTGACCACCAAGTTTAACCCGTTTAGCCATTTTGTAGTTTAAAAAAACACTTCAGGTATGTAAATTACACATTATGAACATATATTTTTTACTGAATATTGCAGTTATCAAATAATATTTATGAAAAATAATAACTGAAAATAATCAGTTACGAAAGTTTTTAGCTTAATGATCAGACTAGAATTTATTTGTTTTTTTCCGAATCCGAACCCGTATATATTTATTCCATTAATTTCATATTTCAAAAAATCATTTCTTTGCGCCAACAAATAAAGCGTCCTCGTGTGAAATGTCCCCTTGGCTGTTAGGATTCTTCAAGCTAAGCTGGCAAGATTTTTACATGAAAAATTACTGGTTCCTAAGCCCTAAGCCCAGCCAAAGCTTGATATCAGATACTCAACCCACAAGGCCTTAGGGTTAAATGCAGTTGGGGGGGGGGTGAATAGTGGAGTGGATTTTTTTAGTGGAGCATCTTGGGGGAAGCATTTTTGCTTCAAGAACCCCTATTTTATTTTTTAAATTTTCTTAGATATGACCCCCCAAATCTGAAGCCTCAGTGAGGGACGTTTCTGCAATTTTTTTCGGACACCGGTATTTTTTCCTGTCTAAACGATGTTTAAACGGTGTCGGAATAATGTTTACAAATTTCTAGAATCAAAACAGAGGCACTTTGACCCCGTTCTTGCCGACAAATTGGAAAAACTCACCAAAAACGTCGTTCACCAAAAATTTTTGACCAAATTCAAACTGGGCCTCAAATTAAGCTTGGGCTTAGGTTCAGGCTTATGCTTAGGCTTAGGTTAGGTTCTAACAAATCAAAATTTTCAGGGAAAATCCTGCCAGCTTAGCCTGATCCTGAAGAATTCCAGAAGAGAAGAAGAATTGAAAAAAAAAGCCAAAAATCTAAGATGCCCTAAAACATCTAAACGCACTACCACTATCAACATTAAAAATTATAAGCATTACAAGCATCAAAACACTATCCAACATTAAAGATTATAAGTATTTTTGGCTTCAAACTTTGGCGTACGCTTACGCTCGCTTTCAAAAACACTGAAAATGCCATTTTCAAGTGGTCATAGCTCAGGGGCCGTATTCTCAAAATTACCTGCAGGTAAAGTTAGGCTAACTTTACCCACAGGTAAAGTGAAGGTTAAGTCGTATTCTCAAACATTGACTAAAGCCAACGTGATAGCTATAGTTACCTTTAATTTTCGGTCCAGGAAACTGTTTTATCTTGTTTCGCAGCTAAAGTTAATGTATTGTGCAAATTTTTAACCTCAACTGTCTACGTTAATCGTGTTTTCAATTTTAACTTTACCTTTACCCACAGAATTAACTTTACCTTCACCTTACCTGTGGGTAAAGTTAGCCTAACTTTATCTGCTAGTAATTTTGAGAATACGGCCCCAGAAAATTTAAATTTGTGGATATAGGGGCTCTATTACAAAAAATTCTTCCCTTAAGATGCTCTACACCAAAAAATAGCTCCACTACCCCCCCCCAACTGCACTTGATTCAGGCCTTATAAGGGCCGGTAAAGCCGAGCCGAAATTAAACCCGGTTATGGTCAAAAATTGCCCGGTTGCGAATTTGGCCAAAAAAATGGGCCAAGGTGACTTTGTTTTGATTTCGAAAAATTGTACACATTACTTGAACTCCATTTCATCGTTCGGAAAGGGGAAATGACAAAATGTCAGCGTTTCAAAAAAATTACGAGCGTCTAAGCCAATCAGATTCGAGCATCGTCACGTGACCAGAGGGCTTCAATTTTTGAAGAATTGTTGTAATAGTTTGTTTTAGCCTAAAACTGAGCCTAAGCCTAGCCTGAGCCAGAGAAAGTTTGAGGCAAGTGCTGTATCTACATAGACAAAAGTAAAAAAAATTCGTGTAATGCACACGATGAGCTAAAGTACTTACACAAAACACATGTTAACAAAATAAAATAAACAATCGCTATTAGTGTATTTTTAATTGTTATCTATTAAACTAATTAATCAAAAAAATAACGCCAATATATTGTTTTTGAATAAATTGATGGTGCGTTGCCTCTGTATGACTAGTCACTCGAGTGGACGCTCCAGGAATTGGTTATTACCTCAGGGGTCTGTTGCATAAAACGTTATATAGGTGAAATAGGTGCAATAGGTCGGCAGCTATTGAACGTTTGCGTTGCATAAAACGATAGGTAAACAGTCAACAGTCGATAGGTTCAACAGGGAATTCTCATCACTAGTTCGATAGGTATTTTGCAATAGGTGCGAATGTGCGATAGACTATCGTTGCAGAGAGAGCCTATCGCCTATTGAACCTACTGAACATTATCCCAAATGTAACGATAGGTGTACAGGCTACCTATCGTACCGCAATTTCGTAAACTGTACGAAAGGTACCTGCATGATTTTTGGCACTGTAATAGAAAAAAGTTTTTTTTTTTTTTTGTTTTTGTTTTTTTTTTTTTTTTTTTTTTTTTTTTTGTGTTTGTGTTTTGTTTGTACGTTTCTATTCACACGCAAAAATTTGTTACAATTGGCTTAGTGAATGTTGAGTTTTAAGCGAAACATGTTCATGCAGGAATTCTGTAAGTCATATCAACAAAATAACAAATTTAATAAAAAAATTCAAACTAAATCATTATTTTCAGTTGTCTAGGAAATAAAAATGGCATTTTGCTCTTCTCTGTTGTTTAAAATAAATAAAAAATACTGTTTTAGACGTCGTTTCTTCTCAAGTTACAAAATTCCTCAAACTAACACCTGCAAAAATGTAACTACATACGGCATTTTCATAGTAATTCGTCTAAAAACATTAAATACGACACCTACATGTTCAGAAATAAGCACAAAAGAACCAATAATATTACTCAAACTTAACCTCAGGTGTGTGCGTGTGTGCATATGCAGCCTATCGAACTTCACCTATTGCACCTAGTGAAATTACGGCTTTGACAATAAGTGTTTTATGCAACGCAGTTCGATAGGCCCTATTGCCTATTGGACCAATCGCACCTATCGTCTATCGCACCTATCACTGTTGATTCTATGCAACAGGCTCCAAAACGTAAAGTTGATAAAAGTCAAACTTCACCACTCAAATAAGTAGTCTACTAGTAGTCTAAGAAGGCTGCCGGTAAACTTTCAGGTCATCTAATTGTGTCACATGACTCCCAGAGCACCAAATGCGA
The DNA here is from genome assembly GCA_030248245.1 of Trissonchulus sp. WLG1_4. Lineage (NCBI taxonomy): Eukaryota > Metazoa > Nematoda > Enoplea > Enoplida > Ironidae > Trissonchulus > Trissonchulus sp. WLG1_4. Next base: position 14,186 of record JASANF010011695.1, on the reverse strand, counting down.
GTGAATTTTTGACAAACAATAACTCGGCTTAAGGGGGCGCTCCGGGAATGAAGGTATTGGGCCATAACTTTTTGCTAACTAACTATATTTAGCTAACGAATTCGGACCTGTGCCAAGAAGCAAAGTTACTTAGAATGATGTGGGCTTTCATTTGATACCAATATCAAGAAATTTGGAAAATTGTCAAAGTTTATAGTTTTTATTGGCAAACTGCCAAAAGGGTGAATATTGAGCAAAAATTTATTAAAAATTCATCAATTCACATCATTAGACACAAAATAGCAGTTGAAAAATGTTTGAAACGGCAAGATTATTTTTTACGTCCATTTTTGCCCGCAAACTGGCTTTTACCAAAAACTGTGTTCGATTTGGTGCATTTTTAACATTATCGAAAAAACTGTGTAACATTGCTTCGCTACCTATACTGTTTTTTACTAGGGTATTGGGTCCTCAAAATTCTGCAAAGTTTCAGCACAATCGGGCAACGCTACGCAAAGTTGCTGGCTCAAAAAAATTATACTGAGCACTGGCATTCGATATCTTTTTGCTGCTTCAACAGATTTGGCTAAAACTTGGCATGAAGATAGCCTATCATTGTGCGCAGTTGAACATTCCTTTAATTTTTCAAAATATTGTTCTATACCATGCTACCACTTTTGTTTAGTGCTGAGAGACCGACCTCAAAAATACAAAAATACTATCATTGTGCGCAGTTGAACATTCTTTTAATTTTTCAAAATAATGTTCTATACCATGCTACCACTTTTTTTAGTGCTGAGAGACCGACCTCAAAATTACAAAAATTGCAATTTTACCAAATTCGCACTAAATAATCAAAAACAAAAATAATGTTCAACTAGAGGAGCGCAAGGGCTACATTTTGATGTATCAATTATGATTGTAAGACAAACATGCTATTAGTTATCGCTTGCCCAAGATTCACTCACGCGCAGTGTTCTGGTAGTCACGTGACATTATCACGCGATTTAAAATTTTTACACAGGGGTTATTTCATACCATACGAATTACTTATTTAGTAATATTTTGGTGTTATCAACTTTTTGCTGACTTTTGAGGCAACTCCCGATATCTGGAGCGCCCCCTTAAGGTAGCGCTCAACAAAAAAGTCGTAATCGGCACGAAGTTGAAGCAATTGGTAGCAATTTTACGTTAATTGCACATTAAAGTTGGCGCAAAGAAACTGTTTTCATTAATTTTTAGCTCTTTAATGTGACTGTGTGAAATTTTATGACCGTGTCAAAACTCCTATTCACACTTGTAACACGACTCATGCCGCACCTACGAATGGCCCAAGCAGGAACGGCGGGTACCGACTATCTAGGGGAGAGTCATCCCTCGCCCGTAGCCTCGACCGCTCCGCCGGCGGGGCTTCCAGGTATGATGAGCGGGGTCTTCCGTACGGGCCGGGGTTGCCGGACACCGACGGGAAATGGGGCCTACCTATTCTACGGGGCAAGGCGTAGTAGGCGCAGCACACAGAAATAGCACTGCCCGCTAAGCCTTAATGGGCTTTCCTGATCGGCGCAGTGAGCAATAGCAAGGGGGCAGGTCACGGCGCATACGGAGCGCAGAGGGGTGGCAGGGCCTCACTAGGCCGATACTGCCCGGGGTCTGTAGTTAGTACTGGTGCGGCAGGGCCTCTAGGCCAGAACTGCCCAGCAAGAACGCGAACGACCAACAAAAAGGAATACGTTTAATAAAAGAACACATAACGGGCCATTTCGGCTGAAAAACCAGGAGAGAACAGCAATAACAAGAACGAATTACTGAAGCCGCCACACGGGCTGAAAAACCAACACACATTGCCTAGTTTTTACAATGCAGGCTACCAAAGTTATATGTGACCAAGCGTACACACACATGAGAACGTTAGTACGTATATAATGTTAAATTATGTTGAGCGTGTATTCATAAATGTGAATATGAAAAAGGTAAGTTAAATGTGAATGAGGGAGTAAGGGAGGGTCTCCCAGGTGAAGCCTTACAGATCTTCCCCTCCTCACTTAATTGTGCTCCTGCACAATTAGGCAAGAAGCGAGAAAACCGTAAGCCGACACAGGTGGGGTGTTGGGGGTAGGAGTTGGGTGAATTTTGAGAGAATTTAGGTAGAATTTTTACCACGGGAGGGTTCTTCCCCTCCTCACTTATGAATTTGCGCACACAATTTATACCCAAGAATATACCAAAGTACACATAATATGTTACGACATACAAAAGACACACAGAAAATCACTATACGAATCACTGAGTTATCGATGAGGATGATTAGTTCCAAAATTAAGTGAGATTAGTTGGACGAATTTGGGCGAATATACAAGGCAATAATTAGTGTACAAAATCACGAGTGTGACGAGAAAGTTCGAAAATATGGCAAGTATAGTTCGAACAAATGGCACATGAGGCAGAATATAGTTAGTACACAGTCTGTACAAGGCTCACAGTTCATACGGTTAGTACAGTCTATACAGTTCACAGTTCGCAATTGGCAATCCTCAGGCATTCTGAGGTGCGTAGGGAAATGGGGTTGTCGCCATAAGCGCCGCAATAAAAGGCAGGGGGGTAGACGATTCACCGTTCGGAAATAACGCACCGTTACCAGCTCGAAAACTGAGCAAATACGCACAGTTTACAGTTCGAAATTGAGCACTAGCGCCAGAGGTAGATGTTGGAAGTAGGGCGCGGCAGCAGAGATAGAAGGCTGCGGTTGAGCACTGAGGATTGAGCATTATAGCCGGTCCAACATTGAGTGGCCTCCATTTGGGCGTGACACGTCTGGCATGCGTCTAATGGTGCCTCATTGGCTCCCACTGGCGCCGCCATCGATGCACTGCACCATAGGCTGTTGTGGCATGGGCGTGGCACATATTATACATACAGTATACACACTACAAAAATCACAAATAACACATCACCAATTACACCGACATACTAACACAAGCAATTACGACAAAACAAATAGGCACACACCAATGGCAGTTCAAATATTCACAGGGCACAAATTACCAGACAAGTTATAACAATACCAATACAAAAATAAAAAAGCATAAGCATAAAAGCATAAGCACATATTAAAGCATACATACAAAGCATCAATACCAAAAATACCAGTATTACGAATAAGAGCACGAGATGAATGACATAAAATGGCAGGCAAAATATACACAGCCGAACAACTGACGAACTGAAAAATGGAAAATATTTTTGGGTTTTATAATTATGATATGTTTTTGTGTTTTAGGTTTTATGCCTTTTTTTGAAAAAGAGAAAAATATGAAAAATGAAGAGATTACGAACAATGACAAAAATAACAACAATACCCGAACAATATGCATTATACAATGACAATACAAATATGAATAAATTTTATTTATATGTTGATCTTCATTGTCTTTGGCATAGTTAGTTGGCATAATTAGCGTCTCTTCGCATAATAGGTGACAGTTCGCTGGCTACGGCCTAGCGACTGGGCGGCTTGTGTTCGAGCACGAGTCGAACGAGTAAGGCGGGCGGAGTGAGCGGCGTGAGTAGAACGAGTGACAATCGCGTGAGTCACTTCACGCTGTTGCTCCGCGGGCATGTCGCTGTAGGGCACGTAAGCGGGTCCCGTATTGACGATAGGGCCGGTGACCCTTCGAAGCCGTGGGTCATTCGCCTCGGGGCGTTCCAGGCGTGGGACCTCAATACGAAAGAGCGTCGTTTGCTGAACAGATGCCGCTGCGCCTTCCGGTCGAATGGTGGGAGTGTCCATCCGTGGCGGCCACTGTTCATGCTCCTCAATTTCTACGTCGGACAGTTGTTCGATAACCAGCTGAGGTAGTGGAGCAGATTCTACCTCCATTCGCCCCTCTTGTTGTTGTTGTTGTTGTTGTTGGGCCACCCCTTATGATGGTTTAGGGTCTTGTCCCGCTGGGCGTCGACCTTCTTGCGTGTCCATGGGCTCCCGTGGTGTCGGGTCCCGGATTGGGCTTCGTCGACGACTCCCTCGTCCGACACTATGGTATTCACGCCGGTCAGATTCCGGTAAAGACGTCTGTCGCGAGCGTCCGCGTCCCCTGGACCTATCGCTCCGAGCTCGGGGTGGCTCATGCTCTCGCCTGGCTCGGTGCTCATAGGACCCATGAGGAGTCGGGCTGACTCGTCGGTGATGTTGCTCTTGCGGGTCTCGGTGGTCCCGCTCAGGTTCACGTCTGAATTCTACTTCTCCCGATTCTGAGACTCGAGGTAAAGATTTAGCATAATACCTCTCATAGAATTGGCTAGTAGAAGTGGGTTCTTGAGGTCCACGGAAGAAGACTACCCGTTCTTCTTCTTCTCGGGTTTGACGTTCCCGGTTTTCCTCTTCTTGCATTCGGCGTCTCTTGTCTTCTTCCTCTCTGCGTCGTCTTCGCTATCGAGAGTCATCACGTTCACGGTGTTGATAAGCGTCCGGTCGTCTTTGAGGACCTCCGTCGTAGCATCTTAGGCCACGGTCCGGTCGCTCAGTCGACGCCTTTCACTTTTTGTAGTGGCTCTCGTCGTGTTTGCGGTAGGAGTCTTCATCCTCTCGCCGGCCTTTGTACGATCGCGGATGCGATTCGTGACGTCCACTGTAATGGCTGCGCCGCTCAGAGTGGTGGGCACGCGCCTGAGAGTGACGCTCGGTGCTTCGTTCCTTTTCTCGGTCGTGGTCTCGCCGACAGCAGGTGGCAGGTGGTTTAGCCCGAGGTGGCAGTCTGGACCTCAAATTTTCCTTTCCTCGTCTGGGTGGGATCAATTCCCTCAGCTATTGACGAGGTCTGCTGGTCGTTTGTCTATCCCGATTGTCTGTCTCGAGGACGGTATCCGGAGGGTCTGTAGCCCTCACGGTGTGTTCGGTCTCCTTTTCTGGGTGGTGGTTCTGGGTGGCGGCGTTTGGGTGGGGGAGGAGGTATATGGGGGACCTCCACAGATTGAGGCAGAACCCTCTTCCGTCCCTTTTTTTACAACTGTCACCACCAGATTTTCCACGTAGGATTTCGGTCGGTCAGCTTCTTGCAGTGCCTGTTGTTTCTTCTTCTTCAGTCGCTTCTTGGTAGAGCGCGGTACTACAAGGACTTTGGACGAGTCATCCCGTTCGGTATCCTCCTGCGTACCCTCTCTATCCAAGGTGACTGGTCGGGGCACCATCGTATAGTGCGAGGATGGGTTGTTCAGCACCTTTGGTCCGCAGAATGGCATCAGGTTGTCTGGGGCCAGAGTTGCATGGGTGATCTGGTTCCAAGGCGTCAGCTTGAGCCATTGCTGTTTCTGCTTGGCCGCTCTTCGTCTAGCAGACCCTCTGTCCGACTCCCTTTTGTAGAACAGACCAGTGGCTGGGTAATACCAAGCCGAAGGGTCGGCAGCTGGGGTTCCAGCTGGCACAATATTGTCAGTCAGGGCTGGGCTTGGGTTCGCACTTTTCACCTGAAAGACGTGGTAGGGCCAAGATCGCTCTCCTCCTGTCGTTTCATACGGAGGGCAAGGCTGGTTGTTGTTATAGTTCCACATGGCCAATTCTATGCGTCGGTTGACGACGTCCATGCGGTGCTGACGCTGACCCGTGGGGTCTGGAGTGTCCATTGGCAGAATCTGCCCGTTGACTTCGAAGTCCTCCGGTCCTTTTTCGAGGAACCACAGACAGATCTCGGTATAGGCCAGACCGAGGTAGTTCTCACCCGTGGCGGCAGTCGGGTTGTGAGCGTATCCCGCCACTTGCATTCCTCCGGCTCCCATTAGTGGATCAAAGACCGAGAGGTAGCTGAACAGCTTGGGCATATTCTCCTTGAGGACCTTCTTGGTCTCTTCGTACTAATAGAATTGTTCCCAAGCCAACAGTCGTACGAATGGGAGACAAATTTCTCGCCAGAACTCTTCCTGTTCCGGGGTGTAGGAATTTCTCAGGGTGTTTCTGAGAGCTACCGCCCACATGGCTGCTCCCTGCTGAAGGATAAACGCCTTCTTGTTTAGGGCGTTCAGCTTGTCCGCCTTGATGTATTCAAGGGCATGATAGGCCGTTGGAAATAGAATGTCCCAGCCGTACAGATGGAACTGTTGAGGCAGAATGAAGTCCAAGGACAACGGGTAGGATGGCGAGTCCCTGTTGTCCATGATGTTATAACCGTACTTCGGCGTCAGCTGTCGGTCGACTCGTGGATCCCGATAGTACAGCAGGGCGTAGACGTCCCGGATGGCTCGGTACCCAGCTGTTTGTGCCACGATCAGGTTGAAAAGGTTCACGAAGTAGGTTCTAGCTCCGTGCGGCTTCGGCAGGAGGTTCGGGTATAGGTTGGTTTCGGGGAAGACCTTGACGACCAAGTCGTACTCGGTTCTCGGGAATCCCGTTCCCCGTCCCATTAGCGCGATCGATTTGTGTTCGATCAGTCCGTTCTTCATTGCTGGCAGGGTCAGCTTGACGAACTGCGTGGGCATCAGGCCTCGAACTCCACCTCCTCGTCTTTGGGTTGACTTCATTGTGGAGTCAGTTCTAGTTTCCGTTGGCTCCGAAGCGGTCGCCTTCGTGGATGTATCCACAGTGGAAAAGTAGTCCACCGTTGCTTTAGGCCAGTCTGGGTTGTCGTCGATCGTTTCCTGGACGATCTGCTCCATTAGCCTGATTGGCAACTCCCAGCAACTAGCCACGTTCAAATTGAACCAGTCTGCCAGTCTGATTCGAATTTCGTTCAGCCATGGGTGTAGGGCTGTCGGCGTGTCGTCACTGGTCTTTGGCATCCGTGCGCTCAAGTAGGCGTACTTTTCGTTCAGTGCAGATGGTCGCACGTTTGGGTTTTGCATAAAAATGACTGGGCATCCCGCTCCTTCGGTTATTTCCGGATATCGGAAATGCACCTGTACATTCATGTGGTAGACCGTGAAGATTTCCTTCGTGGCAAGGGACCAGTTGTAGCTTCCCCGGTTCAAGATGTATCTGAGGAAGAAAGTGACCAAGGCCTTGTCGCGAAAGGTAGAATTGTTGCTACTCAGCCCGGCTCTCAACCATTGGACATAACTTTCATCCGTCAGAGGTGTCTTGATGAGTGGGTTGGCGTTGAATGGCACTTCCGGTCTGTTCGGTACCCATTCAGAGTACTCCGATAGGTCCATGAATTTTGTAAGCAGACCGTGTTCTCGCTCCCGTCGGAAATTTCTCTCCTCGGCGATGAATTTGGGTAACAGATTCGTTGGAGGCTCCGCCACTGGGACATTAGCGATGTCCACCTTCACGATTTTGGTTGGCTTACGTCTGGCAGCAGCTTGTTCTTGTCTTGTGATGGGCACTCCAGGAGCAAGTGGATGCATTGGTTTAACAGTAGTCGGGACCGAGCTCTGCGCACTAGCTCTACCCTTTCCTGCTGATTCTTTTTGTCCAGTTTAGGCCGAGACGACCGTCGTCCCTTCGTTCTGGTTCTGGGGGTGGCTCCTGCCTCTACCCAACGAAGTTCCGACAGCCTGTTTCTCGGCTTCCCACTCAACTACTCGCTGGAGCTCCGAGTCTGACAGCAGGGTGATGGTGTCTTCGTCGTCCACTTCTAAACCTTCCGGTTCCAGTTGGACTTCCGGGTTCTTCTTTGCCAGGGTTTCCTGGTAGGTGTCATAGGTCTGCTGTCCTTTGGCCCCTTCGAATTCCAACCACGCTTGGTTCAGCTGCTGGAGTCTCCAGGCGGCTCTTAGCGCCGAGTCCCGTCGCTGCTGCATGTGCAGCTCCTTCGCCATTTTTCGGAATTCCTTGATTTTCCCTTCGTCAGGGGCTACGCATAGCTGGGGTGCCAGAGTTTGGGTGGACTGGTCAGCCAGCGGCGTGTCCGGGATAACAATACTGACCCCATAGACGATGGTGTCCGGGTCGTGGGCGGGTGTGTACACGTAGCGGTAATACTGCGTGTCTGGCAGTCCCAGTTCGAACTGGCGTCGCACCACGAGCTTGTGCTTCCCTTCGACCATTTGGCAGGCGACGAACCGGGCGTGAGCTTCGCTCTGCTCGTGCTTCGTCGCTCGGGAAGTGATTGGGGCCGTGACTATGTACCCGTAAAAGGTACACAGATGTTTGCTGCCGATGTAAAGGTCAAATTTCGGCAGGTGTGGAGCTTCCTGCTGCTTGGGAAATTTCAGGCTATTAGCAACGTAGACCTGCATTTGCCCCTTGTCTGACTGGACAGTGTAAGGAATTTCTGGCCAACCTTCCATTCCCAGCTCCCGTCACTGCTGATGGCTCTGGGTGGCAACGACACTTTTCGTGAGTCCACTTCCGTCTGGTCGTCAGGAGCTTGGTCAAGGCTTGCCATGCTGAGTCTTGGCGCCTTGGTTTTGGTGACCTTTGCCGGTGTTGGTGGCAATGGCTGCCCCGATGCCATCGGTCGCTTCGGAGGCATGTTTGGGTTGTAGCGTCGCAGAAGCGTCCAGTACGCCTCGTACATGTCTTGCAATCGGCGGTAAAGCTCCCCGTAGTCGTCGCCGATGAAGGTTTTGTCGTCGTGTGCAGAGCCTTCCTTGCACATGTCTTCGTATGCTGGCACTGATTCTCCTCCCTCCAGCTTTTGTTTGTACTTCTGGTAGATTTCGTCTTTCTCCGGTCTGTACTGATAGTGTTCCGGATCCGGTTCTTTGTATTCACCGTCCGATTCCTGTGAGGGCGAGTCATCCCGCTCCCTTGGGAATTTTCTGGCCTTACGAATCCCCGGGTTTCGATTGACGAAGTTGCGCACTTCAGCCGTCGGTTCGCGAAGCTTTTCTGCATACCGCCGTTCGAAGTCCTCGCGGTTAACCTTTGGTCGATTCGGTCTTGAGAATTCCAAGCCGTCCGTGATGATTTCGGTAACTTCGTCCCGGTACTTGAATTTCTAAGACCGGACAAAGTTGCAACCCCATCGTCGTGGGTCTTGCCGGTGTTTCTTCTCCACTGCCTGTTGGGCATGGTCAAGCCTCGTTTTCATTGAACCCATGGGTAAACGGTTCACAGCGGTATAGATGCGGCAATCCTGCATTGGTCCGTAGGACTTGCCTGACGACTTGAGTGCCGTGTCGATAATCGAGGCTCGGCTGCTCATGCTTGCCAGCAGGTTTGTCATAGTGACAGCTTCCCCGAATTTTTCACGGGTCGGCACAAACTGGACTATCTTGATGAACAGATATTCCAGGGCCAACAAGTCCTGGCAAGCGTAGGCGAAAATGTCCAGGGTAGTGATGGGCTGCTGTCCCCACTTAGACGGTGGGATGTTGCTTCTGCCCTTCACAATTTCTTTCAGGTTTTCGTCGGGTCTGGTATCCAGTGCAGTGTCTTTGGGGCTTGGTACCCCCCAAGCTTTGCACATCAAGTCCATCCCGACGTTCTGGTTGTAGTACCCCAGGCAGTCCTCTGCTGGGTGGGTGGGCAAGTCTGGGTCCGCGGGCGTGATGTTTCCGACGACCATGAGCGCTCCAATGGTACGCCAGAGCTCGGACATTTCAATGAAGTTGAGGCAAAAGTGTCCGTCGCCCATGAACTTTGCCCAACGCAGGTTGTCGTTTTGCACCCCAATTCCCAGAAAGTACACACCATTTTTTGGGTGCGTCAGGTGGTAGAGAAACTCCATGAAGGGTCCATAGTCAGTCAGGGTGGCCAGAATTACTCCGACCAAGATCACGAAACGGTGTTTGGGCACCGGATCAGTGTGCGAGACAGGGCCGGCCAGTTGCAGAACCGAGACCATTTGGTCTTGGGCTAGGCCGAAGGCTTTACCGGGGTAACCCTCGGTGTCCATGAGGACATAGCTGTCCCCGGAGATCATTTCGTTGATGTCCGTTAGGTGGCCCACCAGTTCCGTCAGGCTGGAGATGACCGTGATTCCATAGGCCTTGGCGTACTGTTTGTAGTTGTTGATGCACCTGGCCACCAGTTCGTTGACTCTGATTTCCGGGTCTTCAGCGAACTGTTCGAAGTAGCTGGCGGCCCAGAATGGTGTCATTTTGCCGCGGGCCTTCTGGTTGGCAAAGTCCCGCTCAGCGTACTTGGCACTAGGCCTGCGTGAACAGGTCGGGTAAATCGGCTTGGCCTTCGACAGGAGCCGGTAGTCCTCTCTAGCGGTCTTCGTGAACCACCGCTCGAAGTCTCCCGACATCGGTTTTGGGGGTTCTGGGGGCCTTTTCCTGGCTCGCGATCTGTCAGTGGCGTCCATGAGATCCGTGATCTCATCCAGGATGTGGATTTTTCCTGAGCGCACCGGCAGAGTTGCCTGCAGGTTTTGGACCTGCTTTATGGTACGGCAAGGTTGGCGGCCTTGTGGTTCTTCCCCTGCGTCCTTCTCCTGTGGGGCTGAGCTAGTTCCCGGTAGTGGCGTTGGTTGGGCCACCAACCGGTCCAGGAACTGCTCCATGGTCTCTTCCTGGGTGCTGGTGCTGGGCTGGTTCGGATTAGGCGGAGATTTTTGGTGTCTCGTGACACCGTTCGTCTCTGCCACCTCCTCATCCATGCCTGCAGCGAGTCGGTCTCCCGTAGCTTCTGAGTCCATGGATTCGTCCCCCGATGACACTTCGATTTCTTCTTCCATTTCCCACGAGTCTTGGGATCCTGTCTTCTCCATTGTCTGTGTTTTCTCGCTGTGGTGTAGCTTTGGCAGCTGCTCTATCCTCTGCCTCTTGGCCGAGGTGGGCAGCGCCGCGGCCGCGATCCCACCAGCATTCGTTCCGATCACCGCAGCACTTCTGAAGTTTGGCTCCGACGTCGCTTGAGATACCCTCGACGTCGAAGGCCGGTTTAGGAGGGGGTCCATTGTGCTCATTTCCGGTCAAGGAGGAGCATCCACGGTAGGCGGGGCTTGGAAGTTGATAATGCCCTCCACTTCCTTTGGCTTCAGAGCCCTGGCGGGTGCTGGTTTCTTCCGCATTTGGCCTTGTCTTCCGTTCGTCCCGCTTGAGCAAATAATTGAGCAAATGTTCGAATTGTCAAATAGTGAGCAAGTAGCGGCAGGACGAGTCGGCAGATCACAGGACTAATCAGTAATTAATGTTCCCTCCATGGAACGTTCTCAGGTAATCTGCAATACAATAACATCTTCACATCACTCGTCAAGTATAGGCAGCTACCCGACCCCACTACTCAAAAATTTTGAAACATTTGCATCTTTACTGAATAGGTATGGTTGACTAAGGCTTCATACGACCACTGATAAGCGGGCAGGCTATCTAATTTAACTAAAGACCCCCTTGTTTTTGGACGAATGAGCTCTTCCCCTTAGTCGAAGTTTGCGTAGACCCCCGGTAGGTTGCTGGTGTTGAACCCAAGGTAAGCTCGCAGGGTCGTAGACAAAAAAGTTTGCGGTGGCCGGATAAAAATCTAGTTCTGGAGATGGTGATTCTAACTGCAGGAGAACTGAAGGTCTGGTTGGCGGTAGTTGAAACTTTAGGACAGGAGAATTTTGTGGTAGTTGTAAATAGTGGACTCCATGGAATTTTGCACACAGGAAAATTTGATTCATTGGGCCAGCACACAGGAAGCAGATGAGTTGTTTATTGGCACAATTCTATATACATACAATATATACAAGGCAAAGCATAGCAAAGCACAGCAAAACACACAGCAATGATGTTGAGATAGGGGTTCAACCGAGTCCGGTATTCTGAACGATGCCTCATGGCCTCGCATATACCTCACAAGGTAACCCCTATTTTTCCTCGGCTGACTGAAGTTACTCGGAGTCCTAAGATTCCAAGTTCGGGTCCGCACCGCTACGGGTGGGCTGATTCGTCTGATGTTCTGAACTGGCTCCGTCTTCTTTTTCGTCCTCCGTGTTCGGTTGGTCCATTTCTTCTTCAAAGGTCGGTGGTGGTCGCAGTTTCTTTAGCCGGTTCACGTGGATCGGGTTGAAAATCTCGTCCGTGTAGAGAGACTGGATACGTACATTGTGCGGGCTGAGTTTCTCTACTACCCGGTAGGGTCCTTGGTACTTCTGTCTCAGCTTCGGACTTTGACCAGGCTGGACTGGGTGTTTGGAGACGTCCTTCATGACAAGATCTCCGACCTTGATTTCCTCCGACTTGACCTTTTTGTCGTATTGGATCTTAATTTTGGTCAAAGTTCTTCCAAGGGTTTCTTTCCAATTTCCCAGCTTTTTCGGACTCGTTGGACAGTTTCGTGCTTATAGCACTCTATACCCTCTGTTGGTTCTTGGAACTTTTTCTCCATTAGCGCAACGTCATCGGGCAGGTTTGGGTCTCGTCCGTGTAGCATGAAGAATGGGGTGTCTTGGATCGAGGCGTGCACGGACACTCGGTAGGTGAACAATGCCCACGGTAACTTCTCGTCCCAGTTGGTATGTTTCTCGTTGACGTAGGCCATGATGAACTTCCGCAGGGTCTTATTGAGACGCTCCGCTACCCCATTGCACTGTGGATGGTAGGCCGTAGTCTGAAATTACTGTGATCCGCAGATCTTATAGAGGGCCTTCATTAGATTGGAAATGAAGTTGGGCCCTTGGTCCGTTAGAACCTCCTGTGGTACTCCATGTCGGGCAACGAAACCTTCCAAGTAGTGGCGAGCAATAGTCTCAGCCTTTTCGTTCCGCATTGGCCAAGCTTCTGCCCATCTGGACAGGTGATCCACGATGACCAAAACGCATTTGTTCCCTCGGCTGCTCGGTGGGAAGTGGCAGACATCCATAGCAACACGTTGGAATGGAGTCGAGACCAGTGGAAACAGCTTCATCGGGGTCTTCGGGTTCCGGTTCACAGGTGCAAAACGGTTGCAGACCGTGCAAGACCGTATATAGTCCCCTGTTACTGTCTACGTAACAACGATACAAAATTCCCTGATCGTAGTCGTAGTCGGCGAGAGATCTGATGAAGGTGCGCCGGTTCTCGTCTGTGGGCTCCTCTTTCTTTTCGAAGTAGTCCACCATGGTCTTTGCCAGTGGGTCCTTGAGCAGTTCTTGGTGCCATTCTTCATCCGGAACATTTAGAACAGTCAGAAGTCGTTCCGGCCGGTACATTTGGTCCGTCACATCCATTTCCTTGTCCTCTTCCGGCACGAAGAAAATTTCGTCCTTGGATCGAGTTACCGGTGGTTTCTCCGTAGTTGCTGGGCCCGTATGAAACTCGTCTCCCTCAGATTATGTGACTCCTGTCCCAGTGTCTGAGTTCTCGACGGTTTCATTCCGGGTTGGGCTGATCCTTTTCGGTGCCTTTTGGTCCTCTTTTCCCCGTTTGTTGTTTTTTGGTGTTTCCAGTGGTTCCAGGGTGGGTTTCCCGAATATAGGGTTCCGCGAAAGGGCATCGGCTACATTGTTCTCCCGTCCTTTTCGGTAGGCTATCTCGCAGTCAAATTCCTGCATGGCTAGGGACCACTTCGCTAGGCGGCTCTTGGCTAGGGCTTTGTTGTTGGCCCGAAATAGGAAGGTCAGGGCTTCATGGTCCGTCACTATGGTGAACTTCCGATGGGTAAGATAGTGTCGGAAGTGACGGCAAGCCCAGACCACTGCAAGTCCTTCGAGTTCGGAGATAGAATATTTCTTCTCCCCACTGGTCAATGTTCGACTAATATAGGCGATAGGGTGGACCTTGCCCGTTTCGTCCGCTTGTTCCAAAACTGCTCCGAGTCCTTCAATGCTGGCGTCGGTGCACAGCACGAACGGTTTTGTCCAGTCCGGATAGGCTAGGACTAGTGTGGTGACCATGGCCTTCTTCAGTCGTTCGAAGGCTAGCTCCATCTCGTTCGTCTAGTCGTGTTGTTCCCCCTTCGTCAATAGTTTGTTTAGGGGGGGCGGCTATTTTTCCAAAATCTTTCACAAAGCGGCAGTAATAGCCAGTTAACCCTAAGAGTCCCCGTAGTTGTTTTTGGTTTTTGGGTCGTGGGAAGTTTTGAACAGCTTCCACCTTCTTTGGGTCTGTGGACATCCCTTCGGGTGTGATGATATGTCCCAGGTATTCCACCTGTGTTCGAGCAAACACGCACTTTTTAGCGTTCAGGAACAAATTCTGTTCGCGCAAGGTCTCAAAGACTTTCCGCAGCATTTGTACGTGGTGCTGCTCATTCGGTGATGGGATCAGGATGTCGTCAATGTAGACGGGCATGTCCGTCAGGATTCGGTCCATAATCCGCTGAAATGTGGGTGGAGCGTTGGTAAGTCCGAAAGGCATCACGTTCATATGGAACAAGCCCATATGGGTGATGAAGGCCGTTTTCTCCTTGTGCTTTGTTAGCA
>JASANF010011694.1:0-10374 GCA_030248245.1 Trissonchulus sp. WLG1_4 | reverse complement strand
TTCATTTTGGGTCTAGATAATTTACTTTTAAATATTTGTGCCATTTTTCGCATTTTTTTATTCTTTAAACTCGTCAAATGTGGCCAGATTTGAAAGCGCTCAAAAAAGCCAAATTGGTATACTTTTAACACGTGCCATACAAATCATCTTTACAGTTGTACAATAAAACTTTGCTTAAATGTAGAAAAAAAGTAGCGCTTTCCAACGCTATAAAAACTATGATATAAAGTTAATTAATTATTGAATACTAGCCTGTTGAAAAACACTGCACATTCGTTACTACCACCTTAAGGTGGTACTAACGAATGTGCAGTTTTTTTAAACTTTTGAAAAAATTTAGTTGATTCAAACGCCATTTTCTCGAGAATAAAGTCAGCAAGGAATTAATTCGTATTCATATAATGACGAATGAAGTTAGCGGGATCATGTGAAAAATTTTTAGGAGCAAGCCAAGCCAACAAGCCAAACTACACAACAGGAGAATAGAAAACAGTTCTGGCCACTTTTCTAAGCGTATTAAAAATGCATAAACACAAAAATGAACATGAATAAACTTTAGCTAATTTTCTAGACCCAAAATGAAAATTTTTTAAATTGCTTTTATTTTTGCGTAGATATAGAACCTGAAAGTTGCGTGTGAATAGACACTTTATACTTTGAAAGCTTATATTTCATTTAATAATTGACAAATCATAAAATCGTTCATTTTGGGTCTAGATAATTCATTTTTAAATATTTGTGCCTTTTTTCGCATGTTTTTGTTGCTTAAACTCTTCAAAAAGTGGCCAGATTTGAAAGTGCTCAAAAACGCCAAATTGGTCCAATTTTAACTCGTGTCATACAAATCATCTTTACAGTTGTACAATAAAATTTCACATAAATAAAGAAGAAAAATAGCGCTTTCCAACGATATAAACAAATTGCGTCAAAACTAATTATTCACTGCCTGTTGAAAAACACTGCACATTCGTTAGTACCACCTTAAGGGGGTAATGTCGTTTTCGTGATTTTTGACATTTCAGTGTAATTTTTGCGCCCACAGAACTCAAGCTATAAACGGACTACGGCTTCGAAACTTTAACCACATTATCTTTAGGAAAATATCCCCACCCGTTTTTTTCCTTTTCTAAAAATAGTTTGTAGAGTCGGTGTTATGGGCTTTTGAAAATTTTAGAGAAAAGTCAAATTACGTGATTTTTGCACGAAAATGTCATTTTCTCAACATAGAAACGACTTATCAACTATATCAAAAAAACGGGTGGGGATATTATGTCAGTGCATAACTGCAAAAAGTTTAGTAGTTGTTGGCTTATCTTGAGTTTCATAACTGTGGCGCAAAAATTAGTCAGAAAAACCGCTGATGGGGTGTATTCAAATGATAGCAGCAGTAAAGTTGCAAAAGATAATCTGCTTTTAAATATAGTTTTTTAAAGCTAGAAGGTGTAAAAAAATGTAAAAAAGACCGCTCTAGTTTTTGTTGAGGTTAAGTGCAGTTATGGTAGTTTAAAAAAACACCTAAAAACGCAATTACCCCGTTAAGGCAGAATCGCAATTACCCCGTTAAGGCAGAATTGGGCAATTTTTCGATTGACACTGTCTACGGCCCCTGCCGTAGAGTTTTGTTGTTGTGAATGTGTTAATACAAACCTCGTCGTAAAAAAATCTCAGCGGTCTTGTGCTTATTTTATTCAGCGAAACTGGATGCTGTGCTTAAGGTGGTAGTAACGAATGTGCAGTGATTTTTAAATTTTTGAAAAAATTTAGTTGATTCAAACTGTATTTTTTGAAAATAAAGTCTGTAAAAAATTGATTCATATACACAAAATGGCCAATGAAGTTAGCGGGATCATGTGAAAAATTTTTAGGAGCAAGCCAAGCCAACAAGCCAAACTACACAACAGGAGAATGGAAATTTAACAGTTTTGGCCACTTTTCTAAGCGCATGCGCAGCGCATAAACACAAAAACGAACATGAATAAACTTTTGCAAATTTTCTAGACCCAAAATTAAAATTTTTTAAATTGCTTATATTTTTGCGCAGATATAGAACCCGAAAGTTGAGTGTGAATAGAAAGTTTTTACTTTGAAACCATATATTTCATTTAATAATTGACAAATTATGAAATCGTGCATTTTGGGTCTAGATAATTCACTTTTGAATATTTGTGCAATTTTTTGTATGTTTTTGTTGTTAAAACTCTTCAAAAAGTGGCCAGATTTGAAAGTGCTCAAAAACGCCAAATTGGTCTAGTTTTAACACGTGCCATACAAAACATCTTCACAGTTGTACAATAAAACTTTGCTTAAATGTAGAAAAAAAGTAGCGCTTTCTAACGATATAAAAATTATGCTCTAAAGTTAATTCATTATTGAATACTAGCCTGTTGAAAAACACTGCACATTCGTTACTACCACCTTAAGCCAAAGCCAGACCACAATTATTCGTAATCACATTGTAATTTCAATATTGAAATTTTCATCACAGCCTACTTGTAGAATGAAAATAATATTATTTTTTTAAAGCACAAATTGTAAGGTTTTTATTCATAATAAAATAAGCGTCGCACAAATTAGTGGGGCTGTCACCATTGAATATTTTCCAACAATTGAATCCTGACAGCCCCACTTTTCAGATGTACTTTTCTCATGAATGGTTTGAGCTATTGCATTGATTCTTTCGGCACAAATTAGCACAAATTTAGGAGCAATTTGTGCCGATAAATTCAGAATTTGTGCTTCTGGTGGGGCTGTCGGTTTGAGTGACCTGGTTCACAAATGGTGATTGGTTATTGGTAGATATTGGTAGTCTAGTGTCTGGCAGTATTTATTTGACACCATATGGTATTGCACTGGTTTTTCAGTGAACGTACAATTTCAAAGCAAAAAGTTCTCATTTTGCAGCCTATGAGCAAAACTGCTTTCGCGACACTACCCCCTTAACCAACGAAAACTTGACTGGAAAATTTTATCGCCCAAAAGTCGGTTATCACAGGAAACCCAAACCTTGGAAAATTTATCGTTAAGATATGAGCGACATATCAACAAATAAACACATAATTATCTTAGAAAAATCTGCTAAACATCTGCTAATTATCCTACAAAACTACCTCAATTACCCTATAATTTTCGTAAAAATTTCCTACAATTTTCTTATAAACATCCACAAAATAACTCATTTTCAGTCCAACGATCGTACCATTAACCCCTCTTTTTTCTTAAATATTTCAGTCAATCATCACAAACTTTTCGTTCTGATTTCCTCAAATTATCCTATTTTTTTCCTACGAAATTCATATTTACTTGATTTCTAACACTTTTCTTAAACTTATCCCATTATTTTCCTATAATTTTCTTACTATTATCCTACTAATATCCTACTATTTTCCGTCCAATTTTCATTTACTATTCATAATTTTTTCACTAAATATCCTGACAAAATTCAACAATTTTCTAAATAACTATGCTTAATTATCGTTAAATCATACGACGACTTTCTAGTACTAATCAGTGAATGTTCTAACTATGTTCGACCTAAAGTGTATGTTTGCAGGAACAACATGTAAAGCTCTAGTGGCAAGACCCCCCCAGATTGGAGTATCCAGAAAAGCACCCCGTCAAATTTGAACTATCGGGACAAGTCCCCCCCCTCCGTAGTGCTAAAAAAACAAGTGCCCGAAACCTCAAAACTCATCTGTGGGGTGATTATGTTGTAATTTGGTCAGCTCGACGGACATGTGGCCTATGGCCATAAGTGTATATACTGGAGTGGATCTGGGGGTCAAACTTTCCAAATTTGAAATATAAGGAACATCACCCCTTATCGTTGTCTAAATTTAAACATGTTCCAAAAACATGGCTCATGTGAATACCCCCCCCCCCCCGTACTCTCCTCTATGTGCACCTATGGAAATATTTAAAAGACATAACCGGGCCTAAATCATGGCAACAACTACAAAACAACAAATTGATTAACCAAAAAACGAACAAAGAACATCCTTCCTTAAGGGGGGGGGGGGGCTACCTGAAAAAGCGAAAATTTTAGGTTCTCCGATTCGCTTCAAATTTGCACACAATGTAGCCCCAGTGAATGCGCATCGCAGATGTAACAAACTGGAACCAATGCTTTTGCCAAATCTTTACTGATGCTCCCAAAAATTCAATTTTACGTGTAAATCATAGGCGCAAAAAAAGTTTTTTGTGGTTGCAATGCGTCCTTTTGCTCGAAATTTTTGTTAACGCTGACGAAGCTAATTTTTACATGATTCGATAGCCTAACGTCATATCTCAACCTCTTTGATCCATTTTTTAAATTCTTGCCCATGGCCTGAGCAATGACGCCAAATGTAAAATGAAGATTTCGAAAACAACAATATTTTTTTGATTATTACTTGTTAAAACCAATACAAAAACTGCCGAAAACTTTATAAAATTATTAACTCTGGGGCCGTATTCTCAAAATTACCTGCAGGTAAAGTTAGGCTAACTTTACCCACAGGTAAGGTGAAGGTAAAGTTAAATCTGTGGGTAAAGGTAAAGTTAAAATTGAAAACAACGTTACCGTCGACAGTTGAGGTTAAAAATTTGCACAATACACTAACTTTAGCTGCGAAACAAGATAAAGCACTTTTCAGGACCTAATCTTAAAGGTAACCTTAGCTATCACATTGGCTTTAGTCAATATTTGAGAATACGACTTTACCTTCACTTTACCTGTGGGTAAAATTAGCCTAACTTTACCTGCAGGTAATTTTGAGAATACGGCCCCTGAGTACAAGCTACATTTCAGCCTAATAATTAAAGGAAAATTAGCTGAAATTTTGGTGAAATTTTTAAGAAAATTGTAAGAAAATTTGTTGAAAATTTCATGATAATTGAATGATATTTTATGGAAATTTGTGCAAAATTCGCGAGAAAATTGTAAGATAATTTGTTGAAAATTTGCTGATAATTGGATGATATTTCTGGGAAATTTGAGTAAAATTCGTGAGAAACCGATAAGATAATTTGCTGAAAATTTGCTGATACGTTGATGATCTTTGATCGAAATTTGGATGAAAATTGTAAGAAAATTGACAGATAATTAGTTGAAAAATGGTCAATAAGTTCGGGTTATTGGTCAAAATTGTGGGTGATCTTCGCATGAACGCTGCAAATTGTCAGTTTTGCAAAAAAGATCTTATAATTTTCTTGCAATTATCTTGCTGTTTTCGGGGGTTTGGGTTTCCTGTGTATTCAGAGCGCCACCAAGCTTAGCCCAGAGAATCCTGCCAGGTAAGCCCAGACGACGCCTCAAAACATATCGTAGTTTTATAAATAGACAAGACAAGGAATTTAAGATGGATTCTTTGAGTATGCTCAATATGCTGCGAGTCGAGCATAATTTTAAGCTTCACCCTAAACGCTGTTTCAAAATGAAAACTATGTTTTTGGGATCAAGTGCAGTTGGGGGGGGGGGGGAAATAGTGGACCTATTGTTTTGAGTAGAGCACCTTGAGGGAAGCATTTTTTGTAATAGAACCCCTATCCAGAAATTTGGATTTTTTGAGCTATGACCCCTGGAAAATTGCATTTTCTGTGTTTTTGCAAGTGAACGTTGGCCAAAGTTCGAAGCCAAAAATGGCTACAATCTTTGTTTTTGGATAGTTTTGAGTGCGTTATGATGTTTTAAGGCATCGTCTAGGCTTAGTTTGCAGGATTCTCTAAGCTAAGCTGGCAGCATTTTTTTCTGAAAATGTCGATTTTTTATTGCCTAAGCCTGAGCCTAAGCCTAAGCCTGAACCTAAGCCTAAGCCTGATACTAAGCCTAAGACCCACACTAAGCCAAGCCCTAAGCCTAAGCCCAAGCCTAAATTAAGGCCAAGTTTGAATTTGGTCAAAAATTGGACGTTTCTGGCGAACTTGGCCAATTTTTCGGCAGGAACCCGGTCATAGAGCCTTTGTTTTGATTCTAAATAATTGTAAACAATAATCTGACACCATTTAGACACGATTAGAACGGAAAAAACAAAAGCTTCGGAAAAAAATTGCGAAAACGTCCCTCACTGAGGGTTCAGATTTCGGGGGATCGTATGTATCTCAGACAATCCAAAAAATGAAATAGGGGTTCTTGAAACAAAAATGCTTCCCCCAAGGTGCTGTACTCAAAAAATAGGTCCACTATTTTCCCCCCAACTGCATTTAACCCGAAATACGGAATGCCTTGCCTGGCGATATTGTAAATTCACGCATTGTAAAAATTCACTGCAAATGTCATGTCAACTTTTCTCAACTCACACTCCTTCGGCTGTTTTTTCTTTTTCTTCTATTATTGCATTTGTCTTAGTTATCGTTAGCGTCTATATTTTTTGTTTTGCCAAGAGCAAGAAGGGCTTGTTTAGCTGTTATGAGTAATGTTATGTAAGTATATAAGTAATGAGCAATTTTTGAGAATATATACGGCCCCAGGTTTTAGAAGAAACATAAATGATGTGCAGATTTTGTTTTAGGTTAACCGCGCAGGTTATGGCTCATGTCGGTGTTATTATACATTATCAGCTTGTAACAAACAATAAATAAATGAACTATATTATGATGTGACTCGATTACTTAACTTTTTCACCATATTATGGAGCCTGATTATGACTGACAACAATCGAACCTAAAAATCGCTGCACCCATGATTGCTGAAACAGCAGACGCCGACGTTTACCCGAAGCAGGCGAACAGTATGCGAGTGGACAGCATTAATTCAAGCAGAGTATGGCTTTTCGATAAACCAAATACATAATTGTTTTGCATATATATATAATTGTATTGAACTATTGAAAATTAATAATGGTGGTTACTCTTACTTTTGTATTTGTGCTTTTGCATTCTAGTAGCCCAGTTAATATTAATGACTGTGATTTGTATGTATTTTGGATTTTAGTAGCTCCGTTCCTATTGATTATATATATTTGTGTATTGTGTTTATATATATTAGATTATATATATGTATGTTTTGTATAATGATTTCAGCTTCCATTTTCTGCTTTTGTCGAGTTGGAGAATATGTTCAAGGCTTGCCGAGTTTATTTGCATGAAAAAGTATGTTTACTGTTATTCACACACCTTTCAATTATTTAGTTTTTTAGCATTGAACACTCGGCTTGTGTCAAAACAAAAGTGTATGTGTCACATTTTTGCACTGTCTGTTTGGACACACTCAAGGCCTATACTTAATTCTGCAGGTGACACCTTAACAATTCGCCACTGTCAATTGAAACTGAATAGAACTGAGTTGCTATTAAAAAAAACAATCCCATTTATTCTAGGATTAAATTGACAAAGGTATGTTTGACCCTTGTATAAAGGTGATAGATAGGTCAATAATCAGGTTAGGTGTTTTGAAGCGCTTCTTGTGTGGTCCACCTTAAAGTCAGGTTTGAGATAATTTTGCTTCGACACAAACCTGTCAGGATATATGCAGGAATGACGGAGCGGGAGGTAGCATAACATGTAAATAAATTTTTCAGAATTATATCAACTTGAACGAGTTCTTGATGGTGGCCACGGAAAAATTTCTTTCTTCCAAAAGCACTATGAAACTGGACACAACGACTCGAGTATGTTTGGTTGTATTTTTATTCGACAAAAGTGCTGAAACGAGTATATAAACGACACGCTTTTTTGCTCCATTTTTTGACAGTGTGCGACCAGTTAAAGACATCTTTATGGTTATCCATAGATTAACAGTGGAACACGTACGTGGTACGTGGGCAGCTACCGAATTTTGGGGGGTGATTGTGAGCCACAGTGGGGGGGGGGGGGGTGCGGAGCAACTTTTCCGGCCATTTTTTCTTCGTGAGCCACCAATTTCGCTTCGTGAGCTACCTTCAAAACATTCTTGGGGGGGTTGAAGCATCTGTCTGGGGGAGATGAAACCCCCCCCCCCACGCCCATGTATGGTGGAACACCTTTAACAGTCGACGATAGCCCTTTTCGTGCGTCAGGCGTCCATTCATATACCCTTGCCTCACCTCTCTTTGCTATAATATATACGCTCCTGTGCTCTTCTTTAGGCATTTATTTACCACAAAATCGCTACGATATTCAAAGAATGCGGGTTCCACAGAAAGGCATCTTTTTTCATGCGAATTACTGCTACCTACATACTCTCGCTGTCAGATACTGGAGAACCAGCGCCTAGTGATTATGCGCGGGTAATTATTTAAGGTGGTAGTTGCGTTTTCGAGGTTTTTGTGATTTCTATGTAAACTTTGCGCCACCAGTACTCAAGTTATAAATGACGCCTGAGCATAAATTTTTGGGACAGCACTGTAAGGGTCAAAATCCCCAGGCATGTCTCTCACTTTTTCGAAATTTCACCTGTGGGCATTTTTAGAGGGTTTTAATTACAAGAAAATATCTTAAATTTTCGGTGCGTTTGCTTTTCAGCTATTTTCTCAGTAAATTGACTAGTTATTAAAAAAGTGGGGGACATGCCTGGGGATTTTAAACATGTCAAAAACCTTACCAACTCTTAGCCCCAACAGGTAATCGTATGATTCAGAGCTGTGGCGCAAACTTTTTGTAAAAAATTGTAACATTTTGGAAAGGACCTTTCTTTAGTCGCTTATACTGGAAACAAAATCACAGGTTAAATTTCAATACATGGAATACATTTAGGAATGATATTGTTCTACCCAATGCAAAAGACCGCTTGTGATTTGAATTTGTAAACGCTGAGCTATGGCCTTTCAAAAAAACACCTAAAAACGCAATTACCCCCTTAACAATTATATTATGTGGAAAACCTAAATTCTCATGTTAATGTAAGTCCCAAATGTAATTATATTATGTAACTGTTGTAACTAAACTACATAATATGTTATTATTAAGAAGTGACAAATATTGAAGCAGCTTTCTAAGTCCATTTCCCATACAGCCCATGTTTGATTCTGTTTCAGGTGTACTCAATGTTATTGTTTTCACTTGAAGGCTGCAGATTGCCATTAAATCCGAAGGATGAGCCATTTGGTATGCATAGAACTGTGTGTGTATATATATATATATATATATATGTATATATATATATATATAATATATATATATATATATATATATATATATATATTATATTATCATAGATGCATAAATGTATAACCCATTCAGACCGGGCTTTTTTAAACATTCTGGCTCAGCAGGACATGGTTAACAGTGATGACAGGGTTCAGAATTACGAGTGATTCAGATAATATTCAACGGTCTGACTTTTTTAGCGATACTATCAAACTAGGGTGCCCCTCTATTTTACATTATGGAAATAGAAAAGATTATAGTACTATGATTTGTGACTGACTCGCAGAAAAAATGACTCTTAAAGTTTCACAAAAACGGCAAACCAATGATGTAAAGTCGTTCCGAAAATCAGATTGATGTTTTCTGATTCTGCAGTTGCTGTATATAGTCTTGACATTGGGTATAACGACTAACGAGTGTGAACACGTTTAGGAGTGCCTGTGGGATGGCCGGCCATTCAGATCAGATCATTACAAGAAGTTTACAAGTCAGCTTTACGCGCTGGTTTAACGCACATCGCTGTCAGGTATGTATGTAAACTTAAAATCTAACATTATTTGGGTTATGCACTTAGAAGTATTTGTGTCTATTCTTAATCTTACAGGTGCGAGGTTTTCAAAGCATAAAGTAAGATAAAATAGATAATCAATCTGAAAACAAAGTCTTCTTAGTTCTTATGTCTCTAAAGAGTTTCGTGAAGTCTCAGTCGTAATCAAAACAAAATTTGATAGATACTATAATTTTTATTCATTCATTCAATTCATTCTAAACTTTTTATCGTATTGATGATAATCTGATAAGACAACTACGATCGATTCAGTACTTTTGGTTCGAATTGCTATATTAAACTGGAATTGCTGGTTAAGGGGGCAATTGCGTTTTTAGGTGTTTTAAACTACCATAACTGCACTTAACCTCAACGAAAACTAGAGCGGTCTTTTTTACATTTTTTCGCACCTTCTAGCTTTAAAAAACCTATATTTAAAAGCAGATTATCTTTTGCAATTTTACTGCTGCAATCATTTGAATACACCCCATCAGCGGTTTTTTTGACTAATTTTTGCGCCACAGTTATAAAACTCAAGATCAGCCAACAACTACTAAACTTTTTGCAGTTATGCACTGACATAATATCCCCACCCGTTTTTTTGATATATAGTAGACCGGGGTAAAAAAAACGAATTTCGACCTAAGTTTCTGGGCAGCTATCCATGGCACTGTTGATTCCCAAAAAGTGGTTTAGTTATGTGGGAGCTGGGCTACAGACTCTATACAACATAAAAAAATTAGGTTAACAGCCACCGCTTACCGGCCAGCTTAAAAAATAAGCTTCTT
>JASANF010011693.1:0-11037 GCA_030248245.1 Trissonchulus sp. WLG1_4 | reverse complement strand
CGCTATAATTTTTGTATAATTTTTGTATAAATTTTGTATTTCTACCTTGGCAAGTTTGTATAAATTTTGTATAAATTTTGTACTTTTTTGTATAATTTTTGTACAAATTTTGTATAAATTTTGTATAAATTTTTACTCAGAGTGCATGTTTGATAAATTTTGTACAAATTTTGTACAAATTTTGTACTTCCTGTTCAACATTTCTTGTACGATTTTTGTATATTTTTTGTACAAATTTTTGTACTTTTTCAAAAATTTTTTGGGACCTTTTTACTGATAACTACAGGCATCCTGCCTAAATTTCCCAAAAATGGCAACTAAAACCACAAAAAAAAATTTTTGAATTTCGATAAAATTTGTCCTTTTTTGTACAAAATTTGTACTTATTTCGTAATAAATTTTGTACAAATTTTGTATAAATTTTGTACTTTTTCAAAAATTTTTTGAAACCTTTTTTCACTGATACTACAGGCATGATGCTTCCAATGTTGTTAAAATGGCAAATAAAACCACAAAAAAAATTTATGAATTTTGTATAAAATTTGTACATTTTTTGTACAAAATTTGTACTTATTTTGTATAAATTTTGTACAAATTTTTTCTGTATAAATTTTGTACTTTTTTCAAAAAAAATTTTTTGGGACCTTTTTCACTGATACTACAGGCATCAGCCTGCTTCAATGTTGTTAACGGCAAATAAAACCACAAAAAAATTTATGAATTTTGTCAATAAAATTTTTGTACATTTTTTGTACAAAATTTGTACTTATTTTGTATAAATTTTGTACAAATTTTGTATAAATTTTGTACTTTTTTAAAAAATTTTTTGGGACCTTTTTCACTGATACTACAGGCATCAGGCTGCTTCAATGTTGTTAAAATGGGAAATAAAACCACAAAAAAGGGTGTACAAAATGTGTACAAGGGTCGCGACTCCTTCCTTTTGGTAGAACCTGAAGAAGTTATCAACAAGGGTCCACCCTTTGGTTTTTACGCCCGGTCGAAAAAATGTCTGATACGTCTCGAGTCTCGACTTGACCAAATTTGGCCAACAAATCAAAAAATTCAAGAAATTGTTTTCTGGGGGCTGCTGCGCCCAGACCCATGCAACTCTGTGACTTTTAGTGGTGCGGGAAAAAAACCCTATTTTCAACTTTTCGGGAACGTTTCCTGTGCTCCACATATATTCGGATCCATTAATGCTCGCGGCCGTATAACGGCCATCTTTCGCATAACTGTTGCACTAATAAAACGGATTTTGAACAGATACACGTCGGAGATAGTTTCAGAAAGTTCCGGGAAAAAAACCTATGCGGGAAAAAAATCTATCACATTTTCTGGTTGTTCTATTAGGCAGAGTATAAGACAATTTCATCGCTAAATTCGAGGAGCCCTACGCTGCAGTATGGACGATAAAAACATTTCTATGTTTCTCTCGACATTCCATGCCTGACTCACAATGATTCTTCAAAAATCGACCTTTTTTTGGTAGAAAAGATATCTGCCCAAAAGCACGCATTTTTCCCGTATTTAAAAAGATTAAAAACAGATTTTTTGCGCTTATTACGTTATTAATAAACAGAAGACAAATATAACCGCCCGCGTCTTTTTATTTTGGATTCCTAAGTGGTACGCAGCAGCTAAAACCTAAATATTGCAAAAAAATGCCAATTTTGGTGAAACATCACGAAAAACAGGTTTCGGTAAGGGGTGTCGGGGTACGGCCCAAAACGACAAAAAACGACGTTTTGCGGCAAAATAAATGGCTTGAATAAAAATCTACGCACTGGTTGTTTTTTGAGCCTAGATGAACCAACTTTAGTAGCAACAATGGGTGAGTTTAGCAAAAAAAATGCCGCCAAACAAAATAGGGTTTTTTTTCCCCGCAATTGGGTTTTTTTTTCCCGCACAAACTTTGACCAGTCACAGGTTAACATAACGTTTTTCAGAGTATTTTTGAGCTTCAGAAGTAGATAGGAAAAGTAACTCTCTTGAAAAACGAAACGGCGTTGGTCAAAAGTGTTCTGAGCGAAAAATATGACAAGTCAAAAATTTGGAAAAAATTTCGTCACTTTCGAAATTTTCAACATGCCAAATTTGAAATTTTATAAAAAATGCTACAGGCCTCAAAACTGCACAGAAATTGGTGTGGTAAGTCAGTTCGGGATGCGCTTTCCACCTGCATACTCAAAAAAGGCCTATGTCGCTGAGGTTCTAGGGGTATAAGCACTTACCGGCAAAACGCGTAGAGTTTTTTTTTTCCCGCACCACTTATACTTTTGTTATTATCTTTCTTCAAAGCCTATAAATGACTATAAGACACATACGCTGCATTTACTAGTACAATACGTGGGTGCAGATGCGTCGCTCGATCTATTCTGTTAATTCGTTTTCAATTTTGTTGTCTAAATTTGCAGATTCTGATATATACGTCTCGAGTTTGTACCAAATTCGGCCTAAAAACTGAAAAATTCTGCGTTTTACTGGCGGCGTGCCCCAGACCCCCGCTACACCGAGTTTATTCTACTAAACTGGCTCAACATTGCATTTCGCAAAAAAATAATTCTGCGCCTAGATTTTCAGACCCCGAATAGGAGCGAAAAAGGAGCGAAAAAGAGACAGAAACCCCCTCGCAAAAATCTGCTACGCCCTCCTGCATGCTCGCTTTTATCCTTCGTAAAGGATACGTATATATTTCCAATTATATATTGCAGCAAATACAACATTTTTTGTAAATTTCTGGTTTTTAATCTATACTTTTCCTTACGGCAGACAGAAGAAAATGAGAACTACTAGGCCGAAAATCGAAAATCCAATTAACTAAATACCTATGCTTCCGGCTGGCCGCCGCCCTCAAACTCTAGCAATGCTGACAAATCAATATTTCACCTCTCGTCCTGGCAGCATTTCACCTTATTTTCTTTTAGTCTACTACTAAATCATATTTCACAGGATCCTCAGTGTAGGTATCTGCTTTCCAACATATTTTCTGCTTCCCCCACTGTAAAAAATGCTACTATTTGACTTCGAAAATTTTTTTCAAAAATCTCACAACCAAAAAAATTCCCTAATCCTGATTTCTAATCCTTATTATCCGATCGGTAAATTTTTATCTGTTCCCTTATCCCGATCCTGAATGCAAATCCTATTTATCTGATTTTTTTCTCGATCTATCGATCTGAACACAAATCTCTATTCCTATTTTCTTAAGTTCAATCCCGTTCGATCACTAATATATATATATATATATATACTCTATTTATAACCTTATATTTTCATATATCACTTTTTTTTATATATATATATTATATATAAATATACTATTTTTGATATATATAAAAATCTACCATATATAAGGGCAATCTTGAACTTAAGGGGAATTGCGTTTTTATGTAGGTGTTTTTTTTTTGAAGCTATATCAATATATATATATAATCATATTTCATAGCTCAATTCTGTGACTGTGGTGTGTATTCAGGTATATAAATATATAAATAGACATATATATCAGATTATATATACATATCTTACCTAAATATATACCTATATATATAACTATATTTTATCTCCATATACCACTAGAGAAATCTTCAATATATAATATATATATAAAAAGTTCGATAGATATAAATATATATATATCTATGGAGAAAGATAGTATAGATATATAAATATATATAAAAATATTATATTTATATATATCATATAAATATAAAAAAATATATATATATATATATATATATATATATATATATATATAATATATATATATATATATATACTGGACACACACAGGTAAGGATTGAGTGATGAAAATAAACTGTTTAAATAGAGATATATATATATATATATATATATATATATATATATATATATATATATATATATATATATATATATATATATATATATATATATATATATATATATATATATATATATATATATATATATAAATATATATTAGTGATCGAACGGGATTGAAGTTCGGGATCGGGATCGGGATTTGTGTTCGGGATCGGGATCGGGATTTGCGTTCGGGATCGGGATCGGGACCGGATCGGGATTTTACCCTCGGGATGGGGGATTCGGGATCGGGATTCGGGATCTTTGGTTGAGATTTTTAAAAAAATTTTCGAAGTCGAATAGTGCATTTTTTACGTTGGGGAAGCAGACAAATATTGGAAACAGATACCCTTACACTAGAATACTGAGTGTATATCGTAAGATAGTATCGATGCATAACGTGAAATGTCCGGACAAGGTGAAATATTGATTTGTAAGCATTGCTGGAGTTTGAGGGCAGCAGCCCCCAGGACCCCAGAAGTCAGGTACATGTATATGGTAATTGGATTTTCGGCCTTTTTCGGCCTAGTCAGTTGTCACTTTCTTCTGTGTCAGTAGAACAAAAGTGTGGATTACGAACCAGAAATTTACAAAAAATGTTGTATTTGCTGCAATATATAATTGGAAGTGCTGCGTTACACTTTTACGAAGGATAAAAGCAAGCATGCACGCAGGGGCGTAGCCAGGATTTTGAGAAGGGGGCGTTGCACCTGTCTACTTTTTCGCTCACTTTTTTACACTCACTATTCCGGGGTCTGAAGGGTGTCAGCCGCCAGAATTCATTTTTTTGCATAACAAAATGCAATGTTGGTCATTTAATTAAATAAACTCAGTGTAGCGGGGGTCTGGGGGCGGCTGCCCCCAGTAAAACACAGAATTTTTCAGTTTTTAGGCCGAATTTGGTCAACTAGAGACGTATATATCAGAATTATTTTAGACAACAAAATTAAAACAAATTAACAAAAAGATGGGATCGTCACATCAGACACCGTATTATACAAGTAAATGCAGCGTATGTAGTCTTGTAGTCATTTATAGGCTTTGAAGAAAGATAATAACAAGGAATAGTATAGTGGTGCGGGAAAAAAAACCCTACGCGTTTTGCGGGAAAAAAAACCCCTAGTGCTTCCTGGCCGAACCTCACGACATAGGACCTTTTTGAGTATGCAGGTGGAAAGCGCATCCCAAACTGACTTACCACACCAATTTCTGTGCAGTTTTGAGGCCTGTAGCATTTTTTATAAAATTTCAAAATTTGGCATGTTGAAAAATTCCAAAGTGACAAAATTTTCCAAATTTTTGACTTGTCATAATTTTTCACTAAAACACTTTTGACCAACGCCGTTTGCATTTTTCAAGAGAGTTACCTTTCCTATATACTTCTGAAGCTCGAAAACTGTGAAAAACGTTGTGGTTGACCTGTGACTGGTCAAAGTTTGTGCGGGAAAAAAAACCCAATTGCGGGGAAAAAAAACCCTATTTTGTTTGGCGGCATTTTTTTGCTAAACTCACCCATTGTTGCTACTAAAGTTGGTTCATCTGGGCTAACAACATGCGTAGAGTTTATTACAACCATTTATTTTGCCGCAAAACGTCGTTTTTTGTCATTTTGGGCCATACCCCGACACCCCTTACGAAACCTGTTTTGGTGATGTTTCACCAAAATTTGGCATTTTTTGCAATATTTAGGTTTTAGCTGCTGCGTACCACTTAAATCCAAGAATGATAGACGCGGGCGGTGTTTGTCCTCTGTTTCTAATAACGTAATAAGCGCAAAAATCTGTTTTTAATGCTTTTAAATACGGAAAAAATGCATCTTTGGGCAGATGTCATTTCTGCCAAAAAAGGTCGATTTTTGAAGAATCATTGTGAGTCACATGAATGTCGGAGAAACATGAAAATGTTTTTTAGTCCATACTGCAGCCTAAGACTTGTAGAACACGATGAAATTGTGTTTATACTCCCTGCTAATAGAACAACCAGAAAAAGTGATAGGGTTTTTTTTCCCCGCATAGGGTTTTTTTCCCGGAGGTTTCGAGACTCATTCCTCAGAAACGTGTGTTGTTAGAATCCATTTTATTAGTGCAACAGTTAGGCGAAAGATGGCCGTTATAACAGCCGCGAGCATTAATGGATCCGAATTATGTGGAGCACAGGACGACCCGAAAAGTTGAAAATAGGGTTTTTTTCCCGCACCACTAAGTCACAGAGTTGCATGGGTCTGGGCGCAGCAGCCCCCAGAAAACAATTTCTTGAATTTTTTGATTTGTTGGCCAAATTCGGTCAAGTCGAGACTCGAGACGTATCAGACATTTTTTCGACCGGGCGTAAAAACCAAAGGGTGGACCCTTGTTGATAACTTCTTCAGGTTCTACCAAAAGGAAGGAGTCGCGACCCTTGTACACATTTTGTACACCCTTTTTTGTGGTTTTATTTCCCATTTTAACAACATTGAAGCAGCCTGATGCCTGTAGTATCAGTGAAAAAGGTCCCAAAAAATTTTTTGAAAAAGTACAAAATTTATACAAAATTTGTACAAAATTTATACAAAATAAGTACAAATTTTGTACAAAAAATGTACAAATTTTATACAAAATTCATAAATTTTTTTGTGGTTTTATTTGCCATTTTAACAACATTGAAGCAGGCTGATGCCTGTAGTATCAGTGAAAAAGGTCCCAAAAATTTTTTTGAAAAAGTACAAAATTTATACAAAATTTGTACAAAATTTATACAAAATAAGTACAAATTTTGTACAAAAAATGTACAAATTTTATACAAAATTCATAAATTTTTTTTGTGGTTTTATTTGCCATTTTAACAACATTGAAGCAGCCTGATGCCTGTAGTATCAGTGAAAAAGGTTTCAAAAAATTTTTTGAAAAAGTACAAAATTTATACAAAATTTGTACAAAATTTATACAAAATAAGTACAAATTTTGTACAAAAAAAGGACAAATTTTATACGAAATTCAAAAATTTTTTTTTGTGGTTTTAGTTGCCATTTTAGCGACATTTAGGCAGCCTGATGCCTGTAGTATCAGTAAAAAAGGTCCCAAAAAAATTTTTGAAAAAGTACAAAATTTGTACAAAAAATATACAAAAATCGTACAAAAATGTTTGAACAGGAAGTACAAAATTTGTACAAAATTTGTACAAAATTTATACAAACTTGCACTCTGAGTACAAAATTTATACAAAATTTATACAAAATTTGTACAAAATTTATACAAAAAAGTACAAAATTTATACAAAATTTATACAAACTTGCCAAGGTAGAAATACAAAATTTATACAAAAATTATACAAAATTTATACAAAATTTTTTGTACATTTTTTGTATAATTTTTGTACTTTTTTGTATAAATTTTGTACTCATTTTTTTCCTGTGCCATAGCTCAGCGTTTACAAATTCAAATCACAAGCGGTCTTTTGCATTAGGTAGAACAATATCATTCCTAAATGTATGCCATGTATTGAAATTTAACCTGTGATTTTGTTTCCAGTATAAGCGACTAAAGAAAGGTCTTTTCCAAAATGTTACAATTTTTTACAAAAAGTTTTGCGCCACAGCTCTGAATCATACGATTACCTGTTGGGGCTAAAAGTTGGTAAGGTTTTTGACATGTTTAAAATCCCCAGGCATGTCCCCCACTTTTTTAATAACTAGTCAATTTACTGAGAAAATTGCTGAAAAGCAAACGCACCGAAAGTTTAAGATATTTTCTTGTAATTAAAACCCTCTAAAAATGTCCACAGGTGAAATTTCGAAAAAGTGAGAGATGTGCCTGGGGATTTTGACCTTTACAGTGCTGTCCCAAAAATTTATGCTCAGGTGTCACTTATAACTTGAGTACTGGTGGCGCAAAGTTTACATAGAAATCACAAAAACCTCGAAAACGCAACTACCACCTTAAGGGGGTGCTCCGAGAATCAAGGTTTTGGGCCGTATTTTTTAAAAACAGCCAAAATGACCTATCATTCTTGAAGGAAAGTTGCCCAAAATACTATTTCTGATGTTTTGACGTGCATATCTCCATAGCAAAAATTTTGGAAAAAATTGGACAATTTACTGATTTTATTCGACTTTTACACAAATTCAGCAAGTAAGCCAGTGCATCAACGCTTTTTGAGGTTTTGCAAACAGACGATACGTAGATTTTATTAGTCGTCATGAAAAATTAAAACCATTTTATTGCGTTCTGTGCAAAAAAATCGCACAAGAAACCATTTTCAGAAGCAGCAGACTCAAATATAGGCTGTGTGAATACAAAACCAATTTTTCGGCATTCGATTATAAAATGCTGGTAAGATATTTTTATACAAAATTTTGCACAATTATAGCCTTAGGCTTAGGCTTAGGCTTGGTGCTTAGGCTTAATGCTTAGGTTTAGGCTTAGGTTAGGCTTAGGCTTAGTGCTTAGGCTCAGGCTTAGTAGATGGGTCAGCAAAGGTTAGTCTTAGGCCCGAATTCACACACTAAGAGTTATTCACATACTAACGCTAAGCGTTTGCTAAGTGTTAGCGCTTAATTTGTACTAAACTGTTATTCACAAAATAAACGCTTAAAAATTAGTGTTATACTAAACTTAGCGTTTAGCAACATTTGTGCTTAGTTTTGGCTTTGGCATGGAGTGTGCTCCCTGCTTGATGTGGATCCGGAATTTGTTATTTATCGGCATTTCCATTTGGTATTTATAAATCCGATTATAGATTTATTTAAATTACTATTTCTTATTAATAATATATATTTTTTTCGAACTATAAATTTGTAAAAAATGTTTTCAGCAGGTGGATTCCTGAGAAATGCAAAATCAGCTCTACATGTTTCAGGGGGCATATCGTGAAAAATATAAATTTTCAAATAGAAGTTCTTGAAGAAAAATTACTTCGATTAAGTTGCTCTACTCAAAAATGTAAAAAAACGAATTTGGACAACAAAGTGCATTTTTTATTTTTTGCGATTAAACGAGCAAAATGGATCGAATTTGTCGGAAAATGTCACTAATATATCCTAAATTGCATGCCCTTCCTTCCCATGGCGGCCAAGAACCTCCCCCACTCTCCCTACCCCTTCCCCACGCCATCCACTAACTAAGCGCTTAGCGCTTAGGGAGCTCCCAAGGTCCCTAAACTTAAGCGCTTAATTCTAAGCCAAACACTAAATTTTAAGTATGTGAATACAAAATTGAAACGCTAAGCTAAGCGTTAGTGTTTGCTAAGCGCTTAAATAAACACTAAGTATGTGAATAACACTTAGCGCTTATAAGCGCTTACACTTAGTGTAAACACTAACTTTAAGCGTTAGTGTTAGTATGTGAATACGGGCCTTAGTATGTGAATACGGGCCAAAGACAATGCTGTGTGGCTGGCACACTGTATGAACCACACTGGAACACTGAATCAGTTTTCATCCCTAGTATGGTGCCAAAGTATGAAACATAGGCAAAAAGCGGCAAAATTTCAAGAAAATTCATTAAAACATTATTTACATACATCAAGGCCCGTATTCACATACTAAGTGTAACGCTTAAACTTAGTGTTTACACTTAGTGTTAGCGCTTATAAGCGCTAAGTGTTATTCACATACTTAGTGTTTATTTAAGCGCTTAGCAAACACTAACGCTTAACTTAGCGTTTCAATTTTGTATTCACATACTTAAAATTTAGTGTTTGGCTTAGAATTAAGCGCTTAAGTTTAGGGACCTCGGGAGCTCCCTAAGCGCTAAGCGCTTAGTTAGTGGATGGTGTGGGGAAGGGGTAGGGAGAGTGGGGGAGGTTCTTGGCCGCCATGGGAAGGAAGGGCATGCAATTTAGGATATATTAGCGACATTTTCCGACCAATTCGATCCATTTTGCTCGTTTAATCGCCAAAAATAAAAAATGCACTTTGTTGTCCAAATTCGTTTTTTTACATTTTTGAGTAGAGCATCCTAATCGAAGTAATTTTTCTTCAAGAATTTCTATTTGAAAATTTATATTTTTCACGATATGCCCCCTGAAACATATAGAGCTGATTTTGCATTTCTCAGGAATCCACCTGCTGAAAACATTTTTTACAAATTCATAGTTTGTGAAAAATATATATTATTAATAAGAAATAGTAATTTAAATAAATCTATAATCAGATTTATAAATACCAAATGGAAATGCCGATAAATAACGAATTCCGGATTCACATCAAGCAGGGAGCGCACTCCAAGCCAAAACCAAAACTAAGCACAAAAGTTGCTAAACGCTAAGTTTAGTATAACACTAAAGGCCGATTCACACGCTGCGATTTTACTGCGATTTTGCCGCAGCGTTTTTGCCGCTGCGGCAAAACGCAGCTTGCCGCACGCAAAACGCAATGTCTGAACAGACGCAGCGTTTTTAGTGCGGAATGCCTGCGTCTTGATTTTGCCGCAGCGTTTTAATCGCCAGACTGCTATTCGACCTGCGATTTCATTGCGTTTTGATGCTGCGGACGTGTTGGTATAAACAAATTTCGGGGACCAATTTGTCATTTTTTTGAAACAGTAAAGACGCAGCAAACTGACCTGCGAGACGCACTGAGGCCGCAAAGCTTGTTCAGACGGTGCGTTTCGCTTGCGACACCCTGCGGCTTGCGTTTTGCGTCAAAATCGCAGCGGCAAAAACGCACCGTGTGAATCGGCCTTAAAGGCCGATTCACACGCTGCGATTTTGCCGCAGCGTTTTTGTAGCTGCGGCAAAACGCAGCTTGCCGCACGCAAAACGCAATGTCTGAACAGACGCACCGTTTTTAGTGCGGAATGCCTGCGTCTTGATTTTGCCACAGCGTTTTAAACCCCATACTTCAATTCGACCTGCGATTTCATTGCGTTTTGATGCTGCGGACGTGTTGGCATAAACAAATTTCGCATACCAATTTGTCATTTTTTTGAAACAGTAAAGACGCAGCAAACTGACCTGCGAGACGCACTACGGCCGCAAAGCTTGTTCAGACGGTGCGTTTCGCTTGCGACACCCTGCGGCTTGCGTTTTGCGTCAAAATCGCAGCGGCAAAAACGCACCGTGTGAATCGGCCTTAAAGGCCGATTCACACGCTGCGATTTTGCCGCAGCGTTTTTGTAGCTGCGGCAAAGCGCAGCTTGCCGCACGCAAAACGCAATGTCTGAACAGACGCACCGTTTTTAGTGCGGAATGCCTGCGTCTTGATTTTGCCACAGC
>JASANF010011692.1:0-15555 GCA_030248245.1 Trissonchulus sp. WLG1_4 | reverse complement strand
GTGGGATTTGTTCAGTTGCATAATGCATATTTTTGTATGGGTTATTGGAGATATAGTTTTGCGATTAGATTCACGTGTTGATTTAATCTGTTTTTAGTAACTCACAATTTTTTCTCTATCATTTTTCACAACTTTTATATTATCATTGAACATTTAGAGCACAATAGCGCATAACATTAGACTAATGTACCAGTGTTGCAGCACCATAAACATACAACACGTCTTCAAAAGATCGATTCATTCTTACCTGCCGTACATCCGATCATCAAGCAAACCAGCGAAATATTCACGCCACGAATAGTGTATAAGATGTTGCTCAACTTTACAAGTTTTACATTTACAACAATATTGTAAGTGCAAAATCAGGTGATTCGTAATGAATTTATGTGATGAATTTGTAACGAATTACCTGATTTTGCACTTACAGATTGTTTCAATCGTAAGACTTGCAAAGTTGAGACAACAGGCCTATTCTGGTATGATTATCCTGTACTTTTGCCAGCTGAACAGACGTACGGCTGTAAGTATGCACTCGATCCTTGAGAAACCGACTATACAACAGCACCATCTTTCTGGCAAGTGCCCCGCTGGCCAACTGCCCTACTACGACACCACAAGCAGCACAGTGCGTCAGTGCGCCGTGGGGTAATCGGGGACTGTCCCGCTAACTACTTCTGCTACTACAGTACCACGGCCAATGCATTCTTTTGCTGCGGAAATCCTGCTAGTAGGCATTGCTCTTGTTCCTAACGTAACCTTAACTCTTAGCTGAGCTAAAATTTACGCGATGATTTCGTCATCAGTACATAAAGTATGAAGTAGATACAGTTTAAGTGGCATCGGTAGTGTAATGTTTATTTACTGTTGTTTAGTAGCAGTAAATGCAGTTAGGTAAATTCGTAAATTACTTTGGCAAACACTGATTATTATTTCAACCAATCAATGTCTCGCATCAGTCGCGTCCGTACATTCAGCGAACGCCGAAATGCCGCTACGTACTCTTGCAACAGGTATTATACACTGCTTTCTGGGTATTTTGGTCTAATTTCCTCATAAAACCACGTTATTTGCAGCCTCTTGCCCCACCGGCGGCACCCCCTACTTGACTGCCGGCTCGCCAATGCAGTGCACACCCGGCCTGGCGGGGGCCTGTCCCGCGGGCTACAAGTGCGAGCCCGTGTCCACCAACGTCAACGGGGTCCCCTCCACCACGGGACATTGTTGTGGGGATGCCGGTAGGGTTGGATACGGGAATTATAGCCATTTAATGTGGCGGCTCTGTTGCTGACTTCTATCTGTCTTTGGTTTAAACTTATAGTTTTGTAAAAATTGGAAGTGAATAATCTGGTGATTGGTATTTTTCTTCCGTTTCTTGTGCCTTCGTGGGTGCTTTCTGTGTCTCTCTGGTGTTCTGTTTTTTGTGTGGGTGTGTGTCTGTGTGTGTGTGTGTGGTTGTGGGGGGGGGGGGGGTGGGGGGGGGGGGGGTGGTTTTGTGGGGGGGGGGGGGGTTTGGGTGGGGCTTTTTGGGCTTTCTTTTTTTGTGTGTTTTTTTTGGCTTGGCTTGTGTGTTTTCTGTGTGTGTTGCTGTGGTCTTTTCTTTGCTGTGTGTTTTTTTTGTTATTGTTTCTCTTGTCTTTTTTTGTTTTGTGCTTTTGGTTTGGTTCTTTCTTTTGTTGTTGGTTTGTGTTTTTGGGTCTTCCCCTTTGGTTTTTGGTGGTTTTTTTGTTTTTGTGATTTGGTTGCTTTTTTTGTGGGGGTGGGCTGGCTCTGTGGCTTCTTTTC
Organism: Trissonchulus sp. WLG1_4; assembly: GCA_030248245.1. NCBI lineage: Eukaryota > Metazoa > Nematoda > Enoplea > Enoplida > Ironidae > Trissonchulus > Trissonchulus sp. WLG1_4. The sequence continues at coordinate 13,773 of JASANF010011692.1, read as the reverse complement.
TTTGTTCTTTTTTTGTTGGTGTGTGTTTGCTGCTGTCTGTGTGCGTTCGTCTTTTTGTTTTTTTGTCTGTGGTTTCTGTGTCTCGTTTTTGGTCTGATTGGTGTTTTTTTGTGGCTGCTTCCGTTTGTGATTGTTTGTGGGTTTTGTGGTTCTGCTGAGTGCTTTTTCCTTCTTGTCTTTTTTCCCCCGTTTTTTTCTGGGTGCTGGTGCTTCTGTTTTTTTCTGCTTTTCCGCTTTTTTCGCTTGTTGGCTCTTGGGGTGTTTGGCTCTGTTCTTCTGGGGTGTTGTCGTTGGATGGCGGGGCGGGCGGGCGGGCGCGTGCGCTGGGCGGCGGGCGTGGGGTGTTTGGGGCGGCGGCGGGCCGTTTCCTCGGGCGGGCCGGGCCGAAGCGGCCCTGATCCTCTCTGTGTGTCGTTTTGCCTGCTCGTGCTCTCTTTCGTCTGTTCGTGCTCTTTTTGCTTGCGAGTTTTGCTGTCGTGCTTGTTTCGTGGTGTTCTTCTGCGTGGTGTTTTTTCCTGCGTGGGATTGGCCTCCGTGGCGGTTCGGGTCTCTATGGAGTTGGACCGTTCGCTCCATGCTGGCTGGCCTAGCGTACTCGCTGATGCGCCGATGGCGTGTGCGCTGTTTGCTGCTGTTGTGGCTGTTGTTGGTGTTCTTTGCTTTGCATCAGTTTTGCTTCTTTTCCGGTGTCGTTGCTCTCTTTGCGTTTTCCCTTTCGTTGCCGTCCTTGCTTCTGGATGTGCCGGCCGTATTGCGGGCGGTCTTTTTGTGTGCTTTCGTTTCCCCTTTCGCTCTCCTGTTGCCGTTTGGATGCTGCTATTTTGTCGCGCCCGTTATTGCGGGTGCCTTGGCGAGCCGCCTCCCGTCTGCGGGTGCGGCGCGAGGGTTGCACTCTTCCTTTTTTCTGTGGAGATTTTTTGGTTTCTGGTGCGCTGTTGGCTGTGTTTCTGATGCTTGGCGTTTTTTTTTGCTCCTCCGTTTGTGCCGCGTTTTATTTCGAGATATCTCGCCTGCAGCACTCGCACGAAGTCTATCTAAAAGTTTACCTTCTCGCAAAACGTGCTTGTTATGAGAGGAATAGTGATCGAGAATCATCTCATATTGTAATAGGAGGATTTGTAGAAGTCATCACCAGGACCCAGGGTAGCACGATACAAAATTTCTATTACCAAAATGGTCTTTCTTCCCGTAGGACACGTATTGAGGACCACTTATGAAACTTTTTGCAACAACACTGTCATATTTCGGACCTGGATTTCAAGAACCATTTGGTCCACAATTAATGGCCGCGTTTAATATTTCCTCTGGAATATTGACACTCAGACCTCACACTCGCTCGCTTATGTACGCAATATACTGTTGCAGGCATCTGTTCTGGCGGTGGTCAGGCTCAGATCGACAACAATCGCCAGCCAGTGGTGTGCGTGTTCGGCCAGGTGAATGCGTGCCAGACGGGATACCAGTGCCTCTACAGCTCCGTCAACAACGCATACTACTGCTGTACACCGCCTGTTGAATCCAGTCAGTTCTGTTTGATTATGCCAAGAGTACATAATACAAGTCCTATTATGTACTCTTGATTGTACTGTGGGTTTGGTACTGCATTTCATGGGGTTCTGATTTTCGTGCAACAGCTCCGAAAGTGGTAGATTAGTGTTGAAAATGTGAAATTTCTGAAATTTGATTTCGGACACGTGTTTTTTCATCGTTTTTGGTGCCTGTTTTCCGCTTTGGCTTAATATTCTCCGTTCTGAAGTTTTGCTGAATCCACGCTATGCGCGTGATAATAGTGAGTAATTTCCTGAACTACATCCTAAACTTTGTCACAAAATAGACAACGTATATTCAAAACTCAAGAAAGCCATCACGAATTAAGTCGTAAGTCATATAATAAAGAAACAATAATTATGATAAGCATCAACTATGTAAAAATGGTCATGATAATTTCAGCAGCGGCGGTGTGTGGCACGAACACGCCGTACATCGTGGAACAACGACCCGTTCTCTGCTCCCAGGGCAGTTCCTCCACCGACTGTCCCAGCCCGTACAATTGCCAGCTTTATGCCCTCAACAATGCCTTCTACTGTTGTCGGGACGGAGGCACTGGGCCTGGCGGATTAGGTACTGAATTAGACACGTTTTGGGCATATTATCAGGAGTTAGATTTTCCGGATTAAATTCATCGAAAATATCATAGAAGTTCAAGTTTAATCGCGTGGATTTGATTAATGAAGTTATAGACTTGTATTAACTTGAGTAGATCTAATTAGAATCTGATTAACACTGGACTAGGGTGAGTCACGTGATTAGCCTATGTTACAAGTCAGTTAGTCATTAGATTAAAAATCAACTTGATTTTGTTATGTGTTTGTTTGTCAGTATGAATAAATTTGGCACTATTTAACGGAAATCATATACATTTGAGTCTTTATAATAACGTTAATTTTGATAATAATAGAATATTTTTAGTATGCCCGCCGACGCTCTACCCCCTGACGGACACTACGGGGGGCTATCGAACGTGCAGTCCAAACATCGAGGGCACGTGCCCCACCAACGCCTACTGCCAATTCGTGGAAACACAGAATAGATTCATCTGTTGCGGATCCCAGGTCACGCCACCTACTGTTCAGCCTACCGATCGTATGTAGCTCCACACCTCATTCTAGTTTGCATTATATACTCAAAAATAGTTATGTAAATATATACTCAAAAATAGTTATGTAAATAAAAGACGGATGTTAACACTAGGTCAGCTTAAAGCTGGTATGTGCAAGCATAGGCAGAATTTGGGGTTAATGGTTAATTTGTCACTAAATTTTGGTTGTCTGTTTGCCTCTTTAAAGTTAATGAATGAATGACAGGTGAAGGCACAGTAATGAATAATTTTAACAGTGTTTGTAATGGTATATAGTGTATGCTTTTATGTAGTTTCTTGCGTATTTATCTGTTTTTATGACTTGTTCAAGCTTGACTGTGGTTTAACCTTTGTTCAACATCAAGAGTGATTTTGTGAATTTATATAGCTAGTGTGAGTAATGAAAAAACCCATGTTATTACTCATTCAGAAAGTTAAAGGTATATTTATACTTACAGGACAGCCATATGTCTGTTCAGCTAACATAATCACACCACTTGCTGATTTTCTGTACTGGTAGTTGGGTGATTTCGTAACTTTGCCGGCTGAACGGACACATGACTGTAAGTATGAATCGATTCTAACTCTACTGAGAGTCTGCAGTACAATACCGACCAAAATTCTTTCTACAGCCTCCGTAGTCACAGCGGAGTCGGAGTAACTTTATTCTGCAGTCTGTAGCAAGTAATTTTGGTCGCTACTTTAGAGTCCTGTTTCAGCGTACGGCTGCCCCCAGGGTTCGGCCTACCTCTACCCGGGCACCCGCGTGCCCCTGGCCTGCACTCCGTCGGGCAGTGTGGACCAGCGCTGTCCGGGCAGTCACAGTTGTCTCAAGAGCACCATCTACCCGGGCTACCAGTGCTGTCAGCTCAACGGCATCGCCATACAGCCCTCTCTGCCGATCACAAGCAGTATCACTCAGCCAGCCACCACTCTCAGGCCTATTAGTAAGGACAAGAGTACATAATAGCCTCTCACTCTCTATAGAAAACTCTATAGAAAAAGAGTGAGACACCCTCCAACCTGCCTGTGTTCTAGCACAGGCAGATGCGCTGGTCGTTTCAGGCCACTCTTCTTCTATAGAGAGTGAGACGTTATTATGTACTCTTGGTAAGAATGATGGAGCGAACTGACGTTAGCGGTTTGACAAAAACTTACATACTGTAGAATTAAGTTTTTGTATGTATTACCTTCTTTATTTTACTTGTATTATTCCTATTATGATATCACTAAATTTTGAATGTATTATTATTCGCGTCATTAAAAGTTGCTATTAGATACGTGCTAGTCGCGAGGCCGCGAGGGACAAAAGGTGCTAGAAAAACAAAAATAGCATTTTTTATTATTGAGAAAAACTGAATGTCCTAAAGTCTAACAAAAAAAAGCTGCGCTAGTTACTTGTTTGGTGGCATGACTTCTGCGACTGCTTGCTCGTAGCATCCAGAGTAGAGTAGAGTTATCAATGAAGCAATTTATTTTTTAGCCGTCACTACGACCATCGGCCCGGGAGACTCCGGCTGTGGCTCAGACCTGCAGTGCCAAGGCAGTGGCGAGCCCTACGCGCGCTGCAATAACGGACAGTGCATTTGCTCTGCCAATCTGCTGGTATATCAGCGACGCTGCGGTACGATTATTCTGTCCTTAGGGTACATTCATACTTACAGCCGTATGTCCGTTCAGTCGGCAAAAGTGCGAAATCAGTCAGGCCAGGCCACACAATGCTTTTATGCTTTACTAGTGGGGTGATTGTTTCTTAATTTGCAATTCAGAAGAAAACAATAAGCAAGGGAGCGATTTATTAAAGACATATAAAAAAACTTGAAAGCCAATAGGTATAAATCATATTTTTTACACTGAGCAAAAGTCATCGATTTTGCGTACTGCACTTTTTTGCTTAAAAATTCCTAATTATCGCTGCTAAAACTATTTCTGTCTTATTTTCAGTGTCCTCGTGTCCATATCCGTACAGAAATATGGGTGGCATTTGCTCTGTGTCTGCGAAATTGAACCTTTTTATGCTGTATGACCAGGCTTATGAGGATTTCTCAGATGGATGGGACGAACAAAACAACTTCATCGGACGTCACAAATTGTGGCAGTGACTCGTGCACTATTATGAATTGTTGGTTTTTTATTACTATTTATATTTCGCATGTTTTTAACAAGAGTACTTAATAGTTGTACATAATGTGTTCTTTCTTCTGTGTGATATTGAATTGCATATTGTAAAATTATTCTGTACTCTGTAACATACATGTAACAGCACCGTAATTTTGGGTACCCCTCCCCCCTTGGTCGGACCCCCCCTCCCCTGCGTCAACCCATCTTTGACGCCCCTCCCTCCCCAAAATGACGCAATTTTTACCTTTTTTGACCAAAAAACACCGATTTTGACAATTTTTGGCGAAAATTTCGGTGAAAATCGCTTAAATTTCAAGAAAAAATGTTAATTTTTTATAATTTTGGCCAAAATTTTTCTTCCGCCGGGACCCTTCCCCCTCTTTTTCTTCTGGCTGGACCCCCCCTCCCTCCCCCTGGACCGAATTTTGGGGGGGGGTCTTCCCCCCCCCCATCCCCCCCCAACTACATGTATGCTCTGTAATAAAAAATGGATAGTAACCGGATATTCAGTTTGTACCATGGGCAGGGTAAACCGTCTAGGGCTGTCGGTGCCAATGGCTGTACTGCACCAGGTTCGTAGTTCGTACGAGGTGACTGTGACTTAGCGCCTATTCCTTTACGGATTAAGGTGGTAGTTACGTTTTCGCAGCTTTTTTCAATGTTCTATTTTGCAGCAATTGCTAAATCAATTTACAAGCGGTCTTTTGCATATTATTAATCAACTTATTTTTTACAAAATTACAATTTTTCAAGAGTCGGTGTTACTCATAGTGTGCACGCCAACTATTTTGGTGAAGCTCATCAGCTCAATTTTATGCATTTTCCCCCGTATTTCGTTATTTCTTCACTGTGGTAAAAAAACTCCGCATACAATCACGCAATTTATACCAAAGGCACGTTGATGTGTTACAAAACTGCTGGTATGCTTAACTAAGCGTAATAATTTAGCAGATTTTTACAGTGAGCAAAAGTTTGCCTCGAATTTTTCTAAAAAGTCAAGAAACGGCAGTTTTTATGACTTTGGTAGGCTGTAACTAAAAAAATAATCAACCTTTTCACTCAATTCGAAAAAGGTATAGGGCAAATTTATTTGGCTACTGTCAAATAAGCTGTCTTCGCATTCTTATGAACGGAACAGGATATTGGTTACTTCAACTGAAATCACTCATTGTGCTCAGAAATGACGGATTTTTTAAAAAATTTTAATTCAGTTAAATAGGGCCTCATTGGGGTCAGCTAATAATACATTAAGCACAGTTTTCCCGTACCCGTTGAAAAAATGGCGGACAAAAGTTTTAAAAATGACGTTTCAGGAGACTGAAGAAAATTTGCAATTTTTGAAGTGGTTTATTAACACTGCCAATGCTCGTGGCTGCTGTGACATATACTAACCAAATTTTGCAGGTATAATAGATGCATAAGGGACTATGTAAATGTAAATTATTGTGCAAAGTGGTTATTGGTATTTTGTGATATTGGCATGAGAAGTCAGAATTGAGGTAAAAAACTTCAAAGTTACGGATCGCCTAGAACGGCTAACAGAAATATATCATATTTTAGCTGAAAATATTCTTAAAATAAATTGGGTTAGACCTTTTTTGATTGGCTTTTATGAGTAGTGTAAGAGCCATAAAAATTTGCATACAATTTTGTAAGTCCTCGAAAAATACACAAAAAATCCAGTTTTTTAGCTATAAATTAACCGTGAAAGTTTGAATCAATGTCAAAATTAGCTGAAATATTGCTATTTACATTCGCAATGTCCGTGCCAAGTTTGATTATGTTCGATCAAGTAACTTTTGAATTATCGCAAAACCTTCGAAAACGTAACTACCACCTTAAAGGGTTAGTTATAATCGGTGTCACGGGCAAAAGTGTCCTCCTGTCCCCCCGGACACTTTTGCCTAGGCAAAAGACGTGTCCCACTTGGGCAAAAGTGTCCCCCTTGCACTTTTGGTGTACAAACTCGTAAAAAAGCCAATTCTCAAAACCTAAACAAATTCTAAAAATAGCTTTCAACTTTAAATGCTTTAAACAACTTTTCACAATATGCGTAACTATTTAACCTTAATAGGGTTTCATACTGCAGTATGGCTATGGCATCACAGATAGATTGAAACAGTGCGGTTTAGTTAGAATAAAGTGACATACGGTCAAAGAGCATACGAATATGCGGCTGAACGCACCTAGGCTAAAGTGCTCTCTCTACCGGTCAACTTGTCCGTTCGTTCATCCGATTCAAACCGACCCGAGATATGTAGATTCTAACCCTACCCGACCCGAGCATACCTATATAATATACCTATGTATATCCAATCAAAAATATTTTGACCATCACAAGTCAAATAAAAAATTCAGTCAAATTTCTTGCCGCTAATACAAAATCAAGTAAAAGTTGATTAGATTTGAAGAAGTGCATTGAAAAAGTCGAAACTTGTGGCAAAACCTGAAAGCTGGGTGTAAACTAGTGAGCAGTAAACGTTGCGTATATTCGAAACACGATTTTGAATGAGCAGCTAAGCGTAAACTAAGGGGGGACACTTTTACCCAAGGTAGGACACTTTTGCCTAGACAAAAGTGTCCCCCCGGACACTTTTGCCCAGTCAAAACTGTCCGGGGGACACTTTTGCCTCGTCAAAAGCGTCCGGGGGACACTTTTGACTAGGCAAAAGAGTCCGGGGGACAATTTTGACTAGACAAAAATGTCCGGGGGGACACTTTTGACTAGGCAAAAGTGTCCGGGGGGACACTTTTTTGGGGGGGACACTTTTGCCTGTGACATCGGACTAAACGGTTTAAAAATTATGCTGAAAAATGCCATTCCAAAACCTCTGGATTAAACCAAGAGTACATAATAGGAAGAGTATGACACTCTTCCTATTATGCCTAGCAGCGCGCGTCCAATGCGCAGCGCGAAATAGCCCGTTTATGTACGGTTTTGAGGGGGGGGTACCCCCCCCTCAACTGAAGACCCCGTACTGAACTGAGGGGGGGGGTACCCCCTACTCAGTTCGATACCCCGTGCTCAACTGAGGGGGGGGGTACCCCCCCCCTCAACTCAGCACCCCGTCTTCAGTTGAGGGGGGGGGGGGGGGGCCCCCCTCATTTCAAGACACTGACAAAGTCTTTGCGCTACCCCCCCTCAGTTCAGTACCCCGTCTTCAGTTGAGGGGGGGGTCCCCCCCTCAGTTCAGCACATCAACAAAAGTCCTTGTCAGTGTCTTGAAATGAGGGGGGTACCCCCTCAACTGAAGACGGGGTGCTGAGTTGAGGGGGGGGTACCCCCCCCCCTCAGTTGAGCACGGGGTCTTCAGTTGAGGGGGGGGGTACCCCCCCCCACAAAACCGTACATAAACGGGCTATTTAGCGTTGCGCATTGGACGCACGCCCGTAGGCATAATAGGAAGAGTGTCATACTCTTCCTATTATGTACTCTTGATTAAACGGACTTAACTTTTAGTGCGCTGCTTTTTAAACAGACTAAACGGACTTAACTTATGCACGCTAATTTTAGGCGTGCATGTTAAATCCGTTTAGTCCAGTGGTAGTTTTGGAATGGGCTCAGACTAAAATTAAGCCGCTGACTTATTTTAATTCGTTTAGTCCGTTTAACCCGATTTGCCATTCCAAAACCTCAGACTAAAGTCCAGTCCGTTTAATCCGGTGAAGGAATTGACGCTTAGTGGGCTTATGCGTGCCAATGCACATCAAAGGCTTAGTCCAGCGCATGCCGCATACTTGTACCAAGAGTACATAATAGGAAGAGTATGACACTCTCCCTATTGTGCCTGGCAGCGCGCGTCCAATGCGCAGCGCGAAATAGGCCTTTTATGTACGGTTTTGAGGGGGGGGGGATACCCCCCCTCAACTGAAGACCCCATATTCAACTGAGGGGGGGGTAGGGGGGGGGTCAGTTCAGTACCCCGTCTCCAGTTTTGGGGGTGGTCCCCCCCCCCTCCCCCCCCCTCATTTCAAGACACTAAGCAAGACCTTGCGCTACCCCCCTCAGTTCAGTACCCCGTCTTCAGTTGAGGGGGGGGTACCCCCCCTCATTGCAGCACATCAACGAAAGTCCTTGTTAGTGTCTTGAAATGAGGGGGGGGGGGTACCCGCCCCCCTCAACTGAAGACGGGGTACTGAACTGAGGGGGGGGGGGGGGGGCACCCCCCCCGCAGTTGTGCACGGGGTCTTCAGTTGAGGGGGGTACCCCCCTCAAAACCGTACATAAACGGGCTATTTCGCGCTGCGCATTGGACGCACGCCCGAAGGCATAATAGGAAGAGTGCCATACTCTTCCTATTATGTACTCTTGCTTGTACACAAGGGTGTATTCGTTCGTTTCGTACGTAAGCAGAAACGGTTGCTAAATTATCTGTTCATTACGTAAGTCAAGAAAAAGTTTATTACGAACGGACACCCGACCTGAAGGGCTCATATAACCTGTCCTGAGTCCTGCCCACAGTAGTTTCTAAACAATCAATGTATTGCACTTGCACCATCTTGAAAACCTGGCTGACTGATGTTTCACACTTTCACACAATGACCTAGTTTTTACGAGGATTCAGGCTACCGTAGGGGAGCCCATCTTCAGTGATGAACTGAAACTGAGCATGATTTACATCAAGAGTACATAATAGGGACGACTATGACACTGTTCCCTATCCTAGCTAATCGGCCGGAACGATGCTTCGGCCAAAATAGCCGTTTAACGCCTTGATTTCAGGGAGGCATCCCCCCTCGAATCCAGACGGGAAGTGATTTCAGGGGGGGGGGGTACCGGGGGCTCTGTGGTGGCTGGGAGTGTGCTGAAACGAGGGGGGTACCCCCACCTTGAAATCAACACACTACCGATTTTGTGCTGGTAGTGTGCTGAAACGAGGGGGGTGCCCCCCTTGAAATCAAGACACTGCCGATTTTCTGCTGGTAGTGTGCTGAAACGAGGGGGGTACCCCCCTGAAATCAAGACACTTTCATGATTTGAGGAGGGTCCCCCACTGAAATCAAGACAGGTCTTGATTTGAGGGGCTACCCCCCCCCCCCCCCTGAAATCAAGGCGTAAAAGAGCTATTTCGGCCGGAGTATCGTTCCGGCCGATTAGCTAGGATAGGGAAGAGTGCCATACTCTTCCCTATTATGTACTCTTGTTTGCATGTATTTTCAGTTACAATGCATTAACTGAAATTAGTATGCACGGCCTGATGTCTCTTCGGGTATTTCACATTAGCAAAATTGATTTCACTTTATATCTCGATGAATTTGATACAAATTCAAATGGAGAAACAGAGTTTATCAAACAAATATACTTTAATGCACTCTACATTAATATGAGGTAGTTCAACAAAGAATATTATTTAATTTCTCAAAAGACATTTCTGTGTGCCTGCTTTGTGAAATGAAAACTGGATTTAAGCACAACTTGTGTATTTCTGAAACTGCTAAGACAAAAAAGTCCTTATCGGAGAAAAACATTCAATCACTTATAAATGTTCATTTTAAGCCATTGCGTTTATTGGCCAAAATTTACGGTTGTTCAACGGAAAATGGCCGAAATGATACGTGGGGCAAAATCTTGAAGGTCGCACAAAGCATATACTGTGTACTGGTTGGTGGCATTTTAATAGGTTAGTAAACTGCGTAATAGTGTGGTAAGGAATATGTAAGCGACACGGAAAATAAAGCGCCTTTGCTATAGCGCTGTTTGCGCTATGAGTGCTATCGAGTATGTTATAAGCGCCATGTGCGCTATACCTACCTAATGCTTCGTGGAGTGCTAAATTGCGCTTTTTGCTTTATAGGCGGTACCGAAAGTGAATACTTAATAATAATACTAAATACTTTTTCTCCTCAAGAGAACCAAAACAGCAACCGCCTAGACGTGACTAGTGTTTGTGACCGGCAGGAATTTTCGGCTGGCCGGCCTGAGGGTAGCCGGTCGGGTTAGACCGGATAAGGTCAACCAGCCAGCCGGCCGGCCGGCCAGTCAAAATGGGCCGGCCGGCTGGCCGGTCAAAAACACCGGCCGGCCACATTCGACCGATAGACCCAATTAGGCAGGCATAGGTAACAGTCCGGCAGGCTAAGCTAAGCCGAAATGACACTCTGGATTTGGTCGAATTTGTTTTGTCTAAAACTTTTGCCGGGCCGGCCGATCTTGAACGTTTTACCTATCTATTGCATTATTAATTGATCTCTAGTACAAGTCCCAAACTCCCAATTAAGGGGGCGCTCCGGGAATCAAGGTATTGGGCCATAACTTTTTTCGGCTAACGAATTCGGACCTGTGTCAAGAAGCAAAGTTACTCAGAATGATGTGGGCTTTCATTTGATACCAATATCAAGATATTTGGAAAATTGCCAAATTTTACAGTTTTTACTGGCAAACTGCCAAATGGGTAAACATTGAGCAATAATTTATTAAAAATTCATCAATTCATTAGACACAAAATAGCCGTCAAAAATGTTTGAAACGGCAAAATTAATTTTTACGTCCATTTTTGCCAGCAAACCCGGCTTTTACCAAAAACTGTGTTCGATTTGGTACATTTTTAACATTATCTAAAAAAACTGTGTAACATTGCTTAGCTGCCTAAACTGTTTTTCCTGTTGTGCCACAGCACAACAGGACTTTAATTTTGATTTTGGCGGATTAGTATGGAGTGTGGCTAAGCGTGTGTGTTTCTTTACTACACAGTTTAGATTAACTGTGCGTGCGTCACAACATTGCCTAGCATAAAAATACACTGATATCAGCGATAACTTTTGCAGTGCGTTCATGTATTACGCGTGCGTCACATTGCTGTGAATATTATCTGAAAATCTTTTCTGACAAAAGGTTGATGTTGCCAATATATCTGCGCACGCCGTGTGTACATGCAAATACAACGAAAAGTGTGTTTGAGTTTATAATTTATATTGAGTATATAATTTAATAATGACATAGGTAATCCAATTACATAGCCGTAATACATTTCCTTTACAGATGAACATACTACATAGGCCAGAATACATTCAACCACAGTCAAGCTTGAACAAGTTTTAAAAACAGATAAATACGCAAAAGAAACTACATAAAAGCATACACTATATACCATTACAAACACTGTTAAAATTATTCATTACTGTGCCTTCACCTGTCATTCATTCATTAACTTTAAAGAGGCAAACAGACAACCAAAATTTAGTGACAAATTAACCATTAACCCCAAATTCTGCCTATGCTTGCACATACCAGCTTTAAGCTGACCTAGTGTTAACATCCGTCTTTTATTTACATAACTATTTTTGAGTATATATTTACATAACTATTTTTGAGTATATAATGCAAACTAGAATGAGGTGTGGAGCTACATACGATCGGTAGGCTGAACAGTAGGTGGCGTGACCTGGGATCCGCAACAGATGAATCTATTCTGTGTTTCCACGAATTGGCAGTAGGCGTTGGTGGGGCACGTGCCCTCGATGTTTGGACTGCACGTTCGATAGCCCCCCGTAGTGTCCGTCAGGGGGTAGAGCGTCGGCGGGCATACTAAAAATATTCTATTATTATCAAAATTAACGTTATTATAAAGACTCAAATGTATATGATTTCCGTTAAATAGTGCCAAAACTGACAAACAAACACATAACAAAATGAAGTTGATTATTAATCTAGTGACTAGCTTGTAACATAGGCTAATCACGTGACTCATCCTAGTCCAGTGTTAATCAGATTCTAATTAGATCTACTCAAGTTAATACAAGTCTACAACTTCATTAATCAAATCCACGCGATTAAACTTGAACTTCTATGATATTTTCGATGAATTTAATCCGGAAAATCTAACTCCTGATAATATGTCCAAAACGTGTCTAATTCAGTACCTAATCCGCCAGGCCCAGTGCCCCCGTCGCGACAACAGTAGAAGGCATTGTTGAGGGCATAAAGCTGGCAATTGTACGGGCTGGGACAGTCGGTGGAGGAACTGCCCTGGGAGCAGAGGACGGGTCGTTGTTCCACGATGTACGGCGTGTTCGTGTCACACACCGCCGCTGCTGAAATTATCATGACCATTTTTACATAGTTGATGCTTATTATAATTATTGTTTCTTTATTATATGACTTACGACTTAATTCGTGATGGCTTTCTTGAGTTTTGAATATACGTTGTCTATTTTGTGACAAAGTTTTTAGGATGTAGTTCAGGAAATTACTCACTATTATTACGCGCATAGCGTGGATTCAGCAAAACTTCAGAACGGAGATTATTAAGCCAAAGCGGAAAACACGCGCCAAAAACGATGAAAAAACACGTGTCCGAAATCAAATTTCAGAAATTTCACATTTTCAACACTAATCTACCAACTTTGGAGCTGTTGCACGAAAATCAGCACCCCATGAATGCAGTACCAAACCTACAGTACAATCAAGAGTACATAATAGGACTTGTATTATGTACTCTTGGCATAATCAAACAGAACTGACTGGATTCAACAGGCGGTGTACAGCAGTAGTATGCGTTGTTGACGGAGCTGTAGAGGCACTGGTATCCCGTCTGGCACGCATTCACCTGGCCGAACACGCACACCACTGGCTGGCGATTGTTGTCGATCTGAGCCTGACCACCGCCAGAACAGATGCCTTCAACAGTATATTGCGTACATAAGCGAGTGATTACAGTGTGAGCTCTGAGTGTCAATATTCCAGAGGAAATATTAAACGCGGCCATTATTTGTGGACAAAATGCTTTTTGAAATCCAGGTCAGAAAAATAACAATCGTTGCAATACGTCTCGTATGTGAGCCTTGATACGTGTCCTACGGATTGCAAATTTTGTATAAGATACTAAATAATAACTAAGTAAAAGATCGTACATTTTGTAGCCATAAGTTTTGTATCGTGCTGGGTCCTGTAGCTGACTTCTACGAATCCTCCTATTACAATATGAGATGATTCTCGATCACTATTCCTCTCATAAAAAATACCAATCACCAGATTATTCACTTCCAATTTTTACAAAACTATAAGTTTAAACCAA
>JASANF010011690.1:0-27698 GCA_030248245.1 Trissonchulus sp. WLG1_4 | reverse complement strand
GTTAAAATTTCTTTACTTATTTTAGTGACGTGACTTCTACGACTACTGCCTGTATATACTCTTGATAGTTAAAATCTATTCACTTATTTTAGTGGCATGAATTCGGTAACTACGGGCTGTACTCTTGATAGTCAAGATTTATTCTTTTCGTAACGAAATCACATGTTCCCGTTTTCTCAAGTTAGTGGTGCAACTATTTTTTCGTTTATACTTTAGCTGAGAAAACCTACCAATAGCAATGCCATTCCAAACAGCAGACAGAACACCAGAGGCCCGGCCAGGTCGTTATCGTTCACGGATCGGGCTCCGGTGCCTGAATGGTATCAATACCGCACACGTCGGAACGGAAAAAAGGAAATGAGTACAAAGAGTCTTTCTTATTCCAAATGGATTTAGCGGATTGAGCGCATTAGGTTTAACATGGCTTTCGTTAGTGCAGTAGATTAAGAATACGTACTGAAACGAGGTTTTTGTTAGTTGAGGCTTGGTTTGAAATGTGGAAAGTGAATTTGAAACATTTGAAAAAATTTTTCAGTCACGTGCACAAGTTCGACATCAGGCTTGAAAAGCCATATCATTCTGTATGCCTGGGTCGGTGATGCCTATTAACCTCGGCTAAGAGGGTAGTGGTATGTAGGTCCCTGATTTTGTTCTTTGGCGGCAACATTTTGCTACTTTGTAGCTTCTGGCCAATTTTTGGGGCAGTATTTCGATGGTTAGAGGGGAGGGTTGGGGCTTGAGGATGGGGACACATTTTGCACAAAAAAGTCTCAATCAATTTTTTTTTCAATTTTTAAATATTTAATCTTAATACTTAATTCACATGCAAAACTTTTCTGTACAGCTGCAGGCATTTTGACAATCACTTTTTGTCATTTCCAAAACTAACAACATACCAATAATTGTCATAACTGTGGTTTCGTTTAACCAAAAGTCACGACTTATAACTTTCGTCTAACAATTTATTTCCACTTTTTTCCGTTGGTCTTCAAAATGCGGCAGTAATTTCTCCAAGTCGACCGAGTGTTAAATTTTGACAATTTTACAGAAGCAGCAATTTTAGCGATGACATTGTATATAATAATTATGGTTTCCAACATTTTTTACTGATTTTACAAAACGAAGAGGTTACTCTAATCCAAGACACCTGTTTCGCTTTAGCGACGATTTTTCTAAGAAATTGTAGTAAAGATGTAATTATTCAGTCCGTTACAGTCAGCAGATTTAAAAAAAAACGGATTTTAGTAGATAGTTATGAACTAGACAGTTAGGTTGGATTTGACAATGTTAATTCATTTTTAATTTTTTTATATCAACCTATGTAATTTGAAATTTCCCAGAACAGCATAGAACATCGTACGGACCAGTTCTACACACAATTTCGACACTGACTGACCCGTCATTTTTCTTCTTCTTGCGCTTTTGGCCTTTGCTTTCTCAAAAGTAAAAGTTTCACGAAAAAAATAGGAAACTTCCCGGTTTTCGTGAGTTAAAATCCTCCAAAAATCGGGACAAGTCCGTCTAAAGTTTCCCAACCCCAGGACACGCCCGTTTCGCAAACTGGGACCGGTCACCGGTGTATGCATAAATGTAACGGGATCAAAATTCAAGGGGGCTTCTCCGGCCAAATTTTTGAAATCCTCCCCCCCTGATCGACAAAATGCCCTAAAGTTTGCAAAATTTTCCTAAAAAAGTGCCATTTTTACACTAAATTTTGCCCAAATTTTCGGGACGGGACTTTCTCCCGGCCCCACGATTTTGTAAGGGTCCCCAATACATGTAATGGGGTCACAATTTTGGGGGGCCTCTGCGGCCAAATTTTGGGGACCCACCCCCCTGAGCGACCAAAAATTCCCTAAATTTTGCGAAAAAGTGCCATTTTTACTAAATTTTGCTCAATTTTTGGGGACACTCCCCCCCGGCCCCCTCATGCATGTACATATGTTATGCATGTATAATCTCATCGTGTTCGCTGCAGCAAATTAGTACAAATCCCGTTAGGGTAACAGGGCCCCAACAGTTTGACATATTTATTCTAAAAAAAATTGCATAGGTACTACATATCCCACCCTCGGGGGTTGATTTAAAGTTGTTAACCTCCAAAATACCCCGATATTGCATTACAGCGGTTTTTCACACGGCCAATCATACGTGTAACGGAGTAAAAATTATGGGGGGCCTCCCCACACCCTACCCCCTAATCGACCGAAAATACCTCAAATTATTGAAAAAAGTGCTATTTTAACCATTTTCGGGACCCCCCAAACTCTTAAGGGATTCCAAAGGTGACCGAATCCCCCCTTCTTATGACTCTTAAGGGATTCCAAAGGTGACCGAATCCCCCCTTCTTATGCATGTATCCGTCAATATGCCTAGCAAACAAAGTGTTCTGTTCAGAAAACTATGACCTTAACTTGACAATAAGTTTTTGCACCTTTCTGAAAAAATCCGCCTTTCAAACAACCACCCGTCTTTGCTTTTCTTATTCCTACTATAACCTTTCTGTACTACAAATGTGGTTTTACAAGGAATTTCATTCATTCAATCAGTCTGTACAAATCTGTAACATCGATACAGATTCTTAGGGGCCTTATCCAAAATTGGATTTAACGGA
Source organism: Trissonchulus sp. WLG1_4 (assembly GCA_030248245.1). Taxonomy (NCBI): domain Eukaryota; kingdom Metazoa; phylum Nematoda; class Enoplea; order Enoplida; family Ironidae; genus Trissonchulus; species Trissonchulus sp. WLG1_4. The sequence continues at coordinate 25,084 of JASANF010011690.1, read as the reverse complement.
TTAGATTTAAATTAATTTTGCTAATAACGCAGCAAAAATGTAAATAGCCGGCTGAAAATTTGCCCTACATGGCTCACATACAGTACCTCGGTGTGTGCCAAGTTTCAATAAATTATGTTTAACTGACGCTGCGTTATTGACGAAATAAAGTTAAATCCAACCCGATAAATCCAATTTTGGATAAGACCCTTAGTTTAGGGGCCATGTCTTGACCGAGTAAAATTAGTTATATAATTCTTGTCGCACTATATACACTCTTTGACCATCATGCCGAGAAAGCCATCCGTATCTCTATAGGACCGGATTAAACGGGTTAGTTTTAATCGGACTAAACGGCTTAAAAATTTTACCAGATTAAAAGGTTAATTTTAATCGGACTAAACGGCTTACAAATTATGCTAAAAATGCAATCCAAAACCGCCACATTAAACGGGCTTAAATTCTTGCGCGCTGCTTTTTAGTCAGACTAAACAGACTAAGCTACGCATGTTAATGTTAAGCGTCCATGTTAAATCAGTTCAGTCCCGTAGTAGTTTAGGATCGGGTTTGGACTACAATTAGGCCGCGGAATTATTTTAACTCGTTTAGTCCGTTCAGTCCGATATTTCATTCCTAACTCTCGTCCAGCTCCAGTCCGTTTAATGCGGTAAAGGAATTGGCCCTTTGTCAGATTCACTTGACATGCACACAGCCATCCCCGAAACCCCCCACCAATCTTCCTCTCCAATCACACGTAATCCCAGCCTCAGCCTCCCACCCATAGAATTGTACACATAAACATATCACGGGGTCTCAGTCTGGTGGGGCTTGTCCCCATACATGGGCGTGGGTTTGGGGGTTTGACCCCCCCAGACAGGTGCTTCACCCCCCCCCAGAATGCTTTGAAGGTAGCTCACGAAGCAAAAATCCCCCACCCCCCGGTGGCTCACCCCCCCCCCCCAGAATTCGGTAGCTGCCCACGTATGCTTGTCCCGGATTTTTCGAAATTTTAGGGGGGCTGGTCCCAACGTTTCGGGTACTTGAACTCGCAACAACGCAAAAATTTCCAATTTTTGCCTAAAAATGTAAATTTGCTCATTTTTGAAGCATTTTACAGCGATTTGGTGCAAATTTTGAGTGTTCCGGCGCCTTTTTTCAGCATCAAGGAGGCGGACTATCTCGATGGGTCAAATCAGAGGCGGAGCCTGTCCCGTCTCTCACATATGGAGGGGAAGGCTTGCCCCCCCTCCGCAGACCCCCCATATAAATCTGTGCTTCCGCCCCAAATAAATACACAAAACTCTCTTTTTAACCCACCACCAACTTGGCATAGCTTGTCACCCGGCGCGTCTCACAGCTTCCTCAGACCGTACCAAGCCCAGCCCGCCGGGCCCTATCTATTGATTACTCCCCAGATACACCACACCTCACCTCAAAGAGGAGCACTGTGTAAAAAGTCCGCGGAGTTGAAAATTAAATTTTTTACCGGCCAGGCCAGCCCTGTAGGAAGACCTGAAGAGAGAGTTTGTAAGGCCTGAAAGTCTGCTGCTGAAGCCTTTAGGCGAGCCACGTGCCAATCCGCAACGGCCAATATACTCAGGGGGCGGCTCTAAAGTTACAGGGTCTAAGAGGGGGGAGGATTAATTAGTGGGTCTTTTTGGATTTAGTGGATTAGATTAGTTATTTATTAATAACACAGTACATTGTTTAATCACTTGTTGACATTTGGCCAGAATTAATAAGTTACATTCAATGACACTTCAAATAAACTTGCTCAATCAATACAGTATTCTCTCAGTCTTCAACATTTTTTGGTTTGACTTCATTTTAGGTGGCTTTGGCTTATCTAATATTGTATTCAGCGATTCAGCGGATAATTAGTTTGGAATTCATTTTGCGAATAACAAAGGACAGGATGAAATTAGCATAAGCACAGAATCAAATCTCATCTATGATCACGAAGACGAAACGAAAACATGAAATAGCGAAAAATATTATAAAAAATTCTATATTTATATATATATATATATATATATATATATTAAATACTGGAATAAAAACATAATTTTTTTCATATAAAATATTTGCGTTCCAATAACTGCGTTAAGTACAGACGGTCTTAAGATCTACACCAGCTAACCAATCCGACATAAACAGTTAACTTTAAACCACCATCACAAAAAACATCACCAATTTTTCAATTTTTTTATCCCTCCCCCCACAACCTTCTCGTGCTCCTACCTCTTGACACTTGATCTTGACAAATTTCTCTAGCCCGAACTTCTTCCACTTTTAGCGGCAGTAGTCTCACATGTCAACCAATTTAGGCCAAAGATATATTATTTCTCGCTTTTGGCAAAGTCCTAGGCTTTTAACCACAATGGTCCGCCCCGGCAAACCAAAGCACTGTCCAATTCTTTTAACAGATTCACTCGTCTTACGTCGTTCTATAAATTTAGACAAATTTTCCGGCTCAAATAACCACTCTAATGTGTTTTTTGTATATCTTCCAGAAGCAAAAGTTTGCACGATCGAAAGAATTGACTATATTTTCACATTTCGAATCGAATAGAACTCATAAAATGACAGTAACGAACGACAAGCGAGTATATGACTATTTCTTCATCTGTTTCTATTTATATACATAGGTACTACGCATGCATACCTTTGTGTATACAAAACCACCCCGTTAAGTTACTTTTCGTCTCCCATCAGTCTATTAACTTTCAGCCAATCAGAACGCATCACGTGATCCTCAATGTTATCTTAGCAACCACTGGATAGCAGCTTGTAGCTGTAATGTCACTGTTACACGCCAATATCTATGTAATGCTTACTCACATAGACATAACATATGCACTCACTGAGTTCTAGCATGAAGGCTGTCAAAAAACTACTTTAGCTACATATGCATGCCTACCTCTACCTTGTTTTTTTCTAATTATATTATGGTTGTCGCCACGGAGCAGGGAACTAAAAAAACTTCCTACACTTGGTTCTAAATCCACAGACCGGTTTATGAATTCATGATAACTGGATTAGAAGAGTTTTTAGACTTAATCGAATAACTTAATGTTTAAATATAAGCTCAACTTATGCAAGTTAAATACATATAAGCTCAACTTAAGTACAGACCTTGAGCATGTGCTGATATTAAGTAGACAATTTTAATCTAATCCGTATATATAATCCACTTTAAAAACTGCCCCCTATAGATTTACATTTTTGCAGTCACTAACATTTTAGCACAATCTTTTCCAGCTTATACCGTATATATATGTAGCTAGGGGCACGCAAGCCATGTTTGACAGGTTCATGACAATGTGTCCATCTTAGAACAAAACCTGAGCTGTGATCCTGCTAATATTTTGTTTGGGGGCGTGTTTTTGTTTTCATACAGCTTTTTTTCATATTGACATATCAAGAAGAAGTTTATCAGGGCATAAGAAGCTTTGGAGGCTGTGGTGTAGTGGTTAGCATTCTCGACGCCGACGCGAACGGTGCGGTTCTAGTCACAAGTAAACCTGAGCTCAGATTATGTTAATGCTTTTTTGCACGTGTTCTTAACTACTGTCTGAGTCTGAGACATATATACATACTAGCTGATTATATATATATATATATCACCCAAGCTTCTTATATACAAAATCTGGGAAACTGTTATATATAATAGATGTTTTGATTTCGGACACGCTATCTTTACCACTTCGAGTCATTACATCAATTTGTTATCTGATCATAATAGTCAATTTTCTCAGCAACTTTACGATCAGTCAGTCATAAAGAAATATGGGCAGCTGAGGATATTTTTTGGTAGGAGGGGGTAAAGGTAGGCCGTCAACAAAGGGGTGATAAACGCGGTGTTAGCACAAACCACGCTCAACCGCCCTCCGGCCTCTACTACGCAGATTTCCTCAGTTGAAAATGTATGACTAAAGTCTGACAAAAAATTAGATGCGCCACTTACTTATTTTAGTGGCATGACTTCTGCGACTACTTGCTGTACTCTTGATAGTCAAAATCTATTCTTTTCAAAATGAAATCGCATGTTTCGTTTTCTCCAGTGGCGAAACTATTTTTTGTCAGACTTTAGCATCCTATCCTGTCTGCTATCGTGTTGACTCCTAAACTCTGATTGTATGTATATAATAAAACAGTAACATTAACTTTTCAAACAAAATAGGCGCAAAAAATTCCCAAACCCAATTTTACACTATCGTCTGTCTGGTTTATGATGCAAAGCCATAAACGGTCGATTGAAGTTTATTGGCTAATAATTGCTGAAGACACTGAGAAAATTATCATCAAATTTTTCAATTCACCTCACAAATTTAAAGGCGTAAACTTTATAGGGCATTTCGAACTATCTGTGACTGTGGTTTGAGTGAAAAGGAATTTTCGAGGCTACGAATAAATTCTAAGGTAACGTTACACCATAACTGCTGTATACAATGATTATAAGCTCTGTTTACTCTGCGTTCTTTTATGCTTAGTGTCACATTATCATTCAATTATTACAGCATCTTAGTTTATCCTACTTGGACGTATCTGTACCATACAATATGAGACAGGTCCGAAAATTGGGGGGACTGTGAACTGTAGCCATGCATTCTGGGGGGGAGGGGGTGAAGCACCTATCTTGGGGGTGAGGTTGCCATCTGCGTGGGGGGGGGGTAATTTCGGGGGCTGCCCCTTATACAAGCATGTTATACCGCCCCCCCCCCAAAAAAAAAATCCCAGCTACCTACATATGCACAAGAGACGCATTTCCCATTGAGCGTTCGATCAAGTCTTATATGTATATCTTTTTTTAAACACAGACTATAACTTGGTCTTAACTCGTAGCTTCTGGTTCCAACTCGTGGGTATATACCCTAATCCACCACTATCGGCTTCCCAAAGCAAACTAATCTACCTATTGACTAAGCCTAGTCTCTAAATCCGGGCTAGGTGCCGACCAAGCAGACAGACTCAGCCTAAATACAGAGCCATATCTTTTAATTGGGTCCAATAGGAAACTCTAGACAAAGTTAAATTTAATTTACTTTGCAGCATAACCTTCGAAACAACTAAGCTTATATTGGCTTAACTGAGCCGACTAAACCACATTACATTTCACTAGCCCAGGCTTTGATCTTGCCTGTGTTGTTTTGTACAAGATTTCTCGGTTAAGGGAAGGGGGGTGGTTCGACCTCGAACCCTAGGCCCAGGGGGGGGGGCAGAGGTTATCTGCTATGACAGCTGTTCAATGACAGCCTGAAAATTTCAGCAGCTTTTTCCTACTAACTCACGATCTGATCAACTTTTAGGCGTAAGATTTCACAAAGGTGGTTTTGTAAAACTATGGTTTTGTACGTTTTCATAAGATTTGCACATAATGTCATTATGAATTATCGCCTAATCCGTTACGAATTTAGTAGATTTTCGTATCCATGGTTTTCGCTCAGTTACTTGAAACTGCAAACGGCAGCATAGCAAGTCTGCAGAGATTTGCAGAAATTGCCACTGAGCTAAAACAAAGGTTCGAGAAAATCAACGAAATTAGTAACGAGACAGCCGACAGGCAATATTCCGTAATGAATTTATGTGCTAACCATATGAAAATGTACGTAAAACAACTATAGGTATCACATAAACGAGATAAGGAATTGCATTGCAACCGATCTTTGGTTAGGACTTCCATACATACATACCTGCGACATTCGATAATTTCATCTACATACTTAACAGTATATTAGATAATAGTACATTAGGTATATTGTGCGATCTATCACATATCAAACAACCTAAATATGAGGTTGTTTTTTAGCTTCACAGCACTACCAGCTAATACCGAATATGCATTTTGCTTGAAAAATCACTGTTGTATCAAACCCAATTTACAAACATACGTTTTTTCTGATTTTCCTTGCTTAAATAGATTTCCTTTTCACGAATCTACATAAATTAAGCTCCGTATGTAGGACATGTTTCTTCTGTAAAAACTAAATTTTATTAGTTTCTTCACACACGAAATCAAAAGCAGCCATACAGAAGGCAAAAATATCACAAGAATCAGTTTCATCGAAAAAGGCTTTCCGGTTCGAAACGATACTTTTAAACCAAAAACCAGCTTTTGACAAATATGGTTGAAATCAAAATTCTTGGGAGGGGAAAGGGGTGTATTATGACCGATCTGAAGGGAAAGCTAACCACGTCCTTGCGTTTATCAACCATTCAACCCATGGTGTGTGTGTGTGTCTGGGGGGGGTCAAACCCCCCCCCCAAACAGGAACGGGAATTTAGATACCATCGGCAAGACTTCCATACATGTGCACTTCCCTCACCCCCCCCCACTTTGAAGGCCAAAAAAGAGTCCGAAAAATGAGCTAACAAAAACGGAAAATTTTTCGGACCATAAAATCTAAAAAAATCAGGAACCAGATCGCGGGTCGAGCATCCCCCTCACCAATTTGTCGATTCTGCTTATCCCCCCATATTAGTTTTTCCGGAGCCGCTTCCCCCCCCCGATTCTGCGGATATCTCAATTTTCCCCCTGACTGCCCTTGTCTTTATTGAATCTTCTCTGGTTGGCCCCAAGGCGTGTCTAATCCGCTTATAGCCTTCCCTGCCTAATCCACTTGACTCACTTTCGCGCTAATCAACCGCTAAGACCCAACCAAGACTACGCTGATTTCTGAAATGCCATCTGTGCTTTCCTCAGCCTATATAGATCTATTTAATCTTATGCGACATCAAGAGTATATATATGTACATAGAAAATATTAATTTATCAATTCTTTAAGTAGTGTTAGTTTATAACTACTTTGTTAATTCTTTATATGCATGTAAAAATCTATATCAGGCGCAGTCGCAAGGGTGGAGGGGGAAAGCGCCGTCCCTTCGAAATTCCCGCAAAGGAAATTTTTTTCCTGCGGTCCGTGGCAAAAACTCCAACAGTCGTGCCTGACAGAAATAGAAAAATATTTTTTGCCAGTTTTTTCAATTCACAAGTCACAACCATACACGGGCGTAAGGGGCTTTTCACCCCCCGCCAACAGGTGCTTCACCCCCTTCCCCCAGAATGTTTGAAGGTACCTCACGACGACAAAATCGGTGACTCATAGGACGCAAAAATGGTGGCTCACGAAGAGAAAATGGGCAGAAAAGTTACTCCGCACCCCTCCCCCCCAATCGACTAGCTGCCTACGTATGTACAACTACCAACCCTATATAACCATCGCGTAATACGGACATATGGACAATTTGTGTAGCCCTCAACAGGTGCTGTGCTCCCAACCCCACAGAACCCCATAAGAGATCTCCACCCAAACCCCCTGAGCAATCAAAAATATCAACAACCCATCAAAACAGGCAATTGTCAACAAATTTCACGCCCTAATCTCAGCACTTAGCCATACATTATGCATTTCACTGGCATCTGCTGCCACGCTTAAAAACAGGTTGACCTCCACTGAGAGGTTAAATTCGCAGCTGCGAGTCTATCGGGGGTCAGTTCGGGTCAGGATATAACAAACGATTGTCTATTTGTCTTAACTGTAAATGTCATATATACTATACGTATATTTGGCCAGTAGGTGAAGCTAATTGCTTAATTTTTGAGCTAATTTTGCACAAGGTGCATACTGTATTGTGTCTACAAATAAAGCGCATTTTGTTAACGATATATATACCGCAATTCGTTTCGTTTTGCTCTTGGTGTTCATTGCGGTTCACGAACACAGGTAGTACGAGAGATGAGAGAAAACTACTAACCCCTCCCATTAAGAAAGTTGCCGTTAGGAAATAAAAGGGGAGGGGGGCAGGCTACCAACATTGCCATTGTTTTTAATTGTCAATTGTTGCTAATTTTTTTTAAATGTGTTACTAACTTTTCACAGATTTTTGCCAAAAACGACATTTTTGCAAAAACACATTCAAAACCGCCCCAACAATACAAAGGGGATGGAAAGTGCCCAACATTTTTCGTTATGATTTATAAGTTCCAGTACAATTAAACTTAGCTGCAACCATACATGTACACGGGGTCTCGGTCTGGGGGGGGGCTTGTCCCGATTTTTTGTACATTTGCCTAAATTTGCCTAAAAGTGGGAAATTTTTGCGAAATTCCGATGTGTTCGCGCGATTTTTTCGCTTTTTGCTAATTTTTGAAGCAATTTACAGCGATCTGAGGCGATTTTGCGGTTTCAAGGAGGGGGGCTTGTCCCGACGGGTCAAATCTGAGGGAAGGCTTGTCCCACAATTTCAAATCTGGGGGGGGGGGCTTGTCCCAGAACTTCAAATCTGGGGGGGCTTGCCCCCCCCCCCCAGACCCCCATGTACATCTATGGCTGCAACCGTTTCATTTCTGTAAGCTCATAGCAACAGATCGTACCTAAGTAGACACTTACAGTCAGTGTACAATAAATACTACAATACTTGAGCTAACTCTATAGACTCACCAACTCTTTGTACAAAGTTCACAGTCCACACCCCTAAACTATTGGTCATCGTAACACAAAGTAAATAAGCTAACAAAGAATCGAGGTAGATTTTCATTGTTTTACTTTGCTAAACTATCCTGCAATTATACATTAATAACTGTAATGTCTAAATCTATGGGGGGGGGGGGGGGTTGTAACATAAAGTCCCCAGATCTTTTGTCAATGTAGTAATTTCGCAAACAAACTATCGAACAATAAAGTCAATATTCGGATCAATTTCGTATTTTTTACTTTGTTTTATGCTTAACTTAAAAAGAACCCTCTAAAAGTCCATGCTTCCACACTGTATGCAACGAAATTCAATGCTTTATTGTCAAGCAGATCCTAAGAGACCCAATTAGGTAGACTTCGGTTCTGTTTTTAAAGTCATCTAAGTCGTTGATTCCGGGGGTCATTTATCACTTGGGTTCAAGTTTCCCAAGCTCATAGCAGCTTAAACAGATTGGCTTTTGAACTGATAGCCTGCAAAAGTTTTGGTTTATTTTCTAAGCTGGCATCAGGAGCAGCCATAGGCAGCTGAGTACTTCTGGCAAATCTGGGGAATGGTATGACCAAAGGGGGGATTCTGACGGAAAGAAAGACAGCATCATCATCAGAATGAGCCAAGGGGGGATTCGAACCACCCAGCTCAGGATCTGCAGACCAGCGCTCTAACGTGGAGCTATGTACTGGGCCGATGATGAGCTATCGTAAATCCCTTCAAGTACTCTAAGGGGACTACATACTTTACAACCGGGGGGGGGGGGAACGGAACAAGTCCTACTTTGGTCATAAATTCGACCATTTTCCGTGGCCAAATTCCATACAAAGGGGAGGAAGTAGAAGGTCTTGATTTTTTTTTTGGGGGGGGGGGTACGTATAGGTCTAGGGGGCGTCAGTATATACCCCCTATATGTTTTTCGCGGGCATTACAGAATATTGCGGGTCTTATATAGGTTTACTTATTTTCTATGCCCAAACTTGGCTAATAGTTGGATGGTTGCCAGCTAAGAAAATAAAAACAATGACATGGATAAAAATTAAGACAGTTGCATTAACTTGAGAATTAGAACTGGTCGAATTAAACATTTTTGGCTAATGGCCAAATTTGTATTATAGCGTAGCTAACGTACATATACATTCCGCTTAAGGACTTGAAAATAAGGTCTACGAAATTTTTATTTATCTGTAATATTAGCTGCTTGTTTCAGAGAAACCTCTAAAATGTCATACTTCATATCCTATTCTGAGTTATTGTCCTGATTTAGGTCTTTTATAGTGCCGTTCTCACAGAAATTCTTTTTGGAAGACCATTTGTCATTTTTTGTCACAAAAACCATCTTCTGTTGGCTTCTGAAAAATCCAGCTTTTGACAATTTTCATTTTTTCAGTGTTTACTACTTTGTACATACATAGCTGTGTAAATATACGCCTATAAAAGTGCTAGCACAATTTTAATAGTTTTTTGTATTTTATTTTGTACTTTATGAATCTTGTAATTCAATTCAACCCGTGTTCTGCCGGTAATACATTGAGGGGGGTGATGGGATGATTAACACCCAAAATTTAGTGACCGGCATAAATGTGCAGAAATAAAATTCTAGCTTCTCAAATCACGGGGAAGCCTTCGGGCGGCATATATATTCAACACCTATATATATATATATATATATATATATATATATATATATATATATATATATATATATATATATATATATATATATATATATATATATATATATATATATATATATATATATATATATATATATATATATATATATATATATAATATATATATATATATAACACATAACATAACATATATATAACATATATATATATATATATATATTCAATATCTATATATATATATATATATAATATATATATATATTATATATATATATATATATATATATTATCTATATATAATTGGGTAATATTCTCTATATTTTGGTTGATAGATTGAGGGGGTAGGGTGGAGGAGTATTTTAGCTTAGTTATTATATATTTTTGGTAATGTGGTGGATTATTTAGAGCAAGAAGGTGTAGGAGTATTTATTATAGACCTCTTACAAAAGTGTACTACAAAAATATTCTTACCCCCTGCACATTAACTCATCAATACATCTGTTAAAGGACTAAATAGGAGTTTGCGAACCACTACTCAGAGTTTGCGAAGTGGGCCCCTGACAAAAGTTGGACCGTAATTAAAAAGTTTGCGAACCGGGACTGTTGGTTTGCGAACTGGGGCGGTTTGCGAACTGGTACTAGGCCTATACATATATATATCAGGGATCGACCGGAGTTCCGGTTCCGGTTCCGGTACTTTTTGGTTCCGGTTCCGGTTCCGGTAATTTAAAAGTACCGGAACCGGAACCACTATTTCCCTGACAAAGGATTTTGCTCTTAATTTTGTGTTGTTCGTCCATGAAAATTTTCCGATAGACCTCGAACTGACCACAATTGGCCTAAAAATCAAAATTTTCTTCAGATTTTGTTCTGACGAGCCTCTTGCGACTCTGTAGCTAGTTTAGTCTTCGTCTTGTTTATTGTTCTCTTTCATCAAAGCTCATGCGTTCAACATATTGTGTGCTGTACGCGTACATATAAATATTGCATACTTATACATGTACATATACTTTAAATACAAATACAAAATACAATACAATAATACATTGTTATCGTTTGTGCTTTATTGTCTTAAAACGGATATTGTAATTAGTATATACTAGTACTAGGACTACATACAAATAGCTTTTGATTTTTTATTCCAGCATTCTTATGTTGCAGTGCTTATTCTTTTTATCAACAGTGCTGTGCTTTTTGTGTCCAACTTCTTGTATTAACTTCAACTATCTCAATGAAAGCCGAAGGTCGAAGGTCCACGGTTTTTCACGCTACACTGAAAACTTATGTTATCTGTGTAAACCTTAAGCCTGATTCACACGAGGTGGATTTTCAAGGGGATCCCCAGACGCACGTGACTTTATTTGATTGGCCACTGCATGTAGATCCCCTTGAAAAAACGCTCGGAGAGCGATAAGCAAAATTCCCCATGGGGACCCCCAAGGGGATCCCCTTGGGGACGCGTGGGGACTCCCACGGGAATCCCCATGGGGATCCCTATGAGGAAGATCCCCTTTAAAATCCCTCTCGTGTGAAACAGGCTTTACTATCTAACATCGAAGAGAGGGGGCGACGGTACAGCAGCCCCCCGCCCCCCAATTTTCTCCAAGTCAGGATTTTTTTGGGTCCGCGAGTCATCCAGCTAGACTCAAGTTCTCTTAACTGGACCCAGCAAAAATTAACCTGACCCAAGCCAGCCCAAGGGCGTAGATAGGGAGGGCGGTCGCGATTCGCGAAGGCCGCGATCCCACCCTTTTGGTCCCCTTAAGAAAACCTTAAGGTCTACCTTAAGAAATTGTCAACGAGGGTCCCCCCTTTGGTTTTTATCGCCCCACCGAAAAAATTTCTTGATACGTCTCCAATTTACCAAATTTTGCCTAAAAATCCAAAAATTTTCGAATTTTTTTTCTGAGGGCGACCCTATCCAGACCCCTGCATCTCTATGGCTGACTACTCCTTGTTATTATCTTTCATCAAAGCCTATGCATGTCTACAAAAGTACATTATGCTGAATGTACTTGTATAATACACTGTATAATACACTGTACCTGTCGGAAAAAATTTCTGATACGACTTTAGTTATCCAAATTCGGCGTAACCAGTTAAAAAATCTTCAGTTAAAAAAATTTTTTCTGGGGGCTGCCGCCCCCAGACCCCAGCAACCTGTGGCTCACTAATCTTGCGTTTGCACTGCGAATTAAAGTGCTAAATTACTGTAAATACTAAAATAAATGTCAAAAGTGTATTTAAATGTATAGAAAGTCAAAAGTGTATAGAAGGGTTGCATATAAAAAATGTGAGTAAAAGTAAACAAAAATTTTTTTTGAAAATATTGCAAAATATAGGGTCTTTTTGAAGGGGGTTCCGGTTCCGGTTCCGGTATTTTTAGGTGGTTCCGGTTCCGGTTCCGGTAGTTTTAGGGTTCCGGTCGATCCCTGATATATATATACATTCAGCTATTTTTGTCGCGAAAATCACAACACCGACTTTTTTGTCTCAGGGTTCAAACATTTTTGCTCAGACTATATTCCACTTATTTTTTACTTTATATTAATTTTATAAAAATATTTTTCAAAATTTATTTTATAAAATATTTTATAAAAATATTTAAAATTATATTAATTTTTCTACCGATTATGCTTACTTAACAACTAACACTTAAACATACTAGATAATCTTACTAGAAATCAAATAGAGAGGCGGTAACATGCGTCTTTAGTCACAATTAATGACTTTAATGACATCAATGTATTTCAAAAGCTACGCCACTTGTTTTTTCTGCAACCTCAAACATATGCCAACTTTTTGCCCCACTATTTCCTTACCCTGTTTCTTACATCAAAGACCACGTGTTTTTAGAAGGAAAATGTCTCCTAGCTTTGCAAGACCATTAGTTATGGACAGCAGGGCTTTAATAATTCATGGCAATAAGTGGAAATTCTCATTTAAGCAGCCTAAGTAAGCCAGTAATGTACTGTAAAAAACGAATCTATATTTGGGAAAAGTTAATAGTAGGTTTTTATTTTTTACCATTCTTTACAAAAAAGCATATAGACATGTATACATATTTATTTATATTATAACAACTATTGTACATTACATACTTACACCCCACCGCCACCAATAAAATTGTAGTTCCTCATATGTATGTTCATCGTGTTATGTGGTTACTGGTTCCTCATATTATTTCGCTCATATCAACCTTAAACTCCCCAACCCCAGAAAGTCTACAAAGAGGCTCACCCGCATACAGGTATGTATGTAGTTCGGGGGGGGGGAGGGGATGGGGGGAAGACCCCCCCAAATTTGGCACCGGGGGCAGAAAGGGGGGTCACGCCAGAGGTAAAAAAGGGGCAGGGACCCGGCGTGAAAAAACTTATTAAACTTAAATTAGAAGAAATCAATATTTTTTTATGAAATTTTAAAGATTTTTTACGGAAATTTTGGACAAAAATTGTCGAAATCGGTGTGGTCAAAAAAGGTACCGACTGTGTCATTTTTGGGAGAAAGGCATTCGTGGGCAGCTACCGAATTCTGGGGGGGGGAGTGAGCCACCGGGGGTGCGGAGCAACTTTGCCGGCCATTTTGCTTCGTGAGCCACCGATGTTTCCTTCGTGAGCTACATACCTTCAAAACATTCTGGAGCACTGAAGCACCTGTTTGGGGGGGGTGAAGATGCCTTCTGGGGGGGGGGGGGAGGGGTGAGAACCCCTCCACGCCCATGTATGGAGAAGGGGATCAAAAATTAGTACTCAGGGCTCAGGGGAGGTGGGCTTCCACACCCACCAGAGGGGGGAGGGGTACCAAAATTTTTGTGTTGTTACATGTATGCTCACGAGTCCAATATCAGTGGCTCACCGATCAAAACCACTAGACGCTCCCCCCCCCCCAGAATTTCTTACCTATCCACCCAAGTTGTCAGCATTCACAATGTTGCTGTATTTTCCCACGATCCATAACCCAACTGACAACCACATTGTTGCTCAGGCTACGTCAATGCTCATGCTATCCTATACATACTGCTGTGCTCTTAGCGTGTTTGTGTGTGCTGCACGAGTATGTGGACAGAGACGGAGGTGAGGGCATTTTGCTTGCTAATTGAGGTTCAATCTCAGAAAATAGAGGCATAACTGAAAGTTGGTTGGATGTGAAAATGATTTTGTGCAAGGCAAAGACAGCTACAGGCAACAGTTCAGCTCACTTCGCTCCCCCTATATCTATCTAATATGTATGTATCTATATGATATATTGTGTACATTTATAGATAGTGGCAGATCTAGGGGCTGGGGGACATGAATTTTAGGGATTAAGGGGATTAGTATTATATTACCTCTACCTGCATGAATTTTTTCTAAAGAAATGTACACAAAGACCTCCTTTCGTTTTTATAATCCGGAAATTTTTTGCTCGTGAAGAATTATAGTTTCATAAATTTTTCGACCCCCCGCCAAGAAATTCCATCATGGATCTGTTGCAGTTGTATTCAGGTCACCATAAGGATTATTTGTCATCTTTCGGTGGAACACACATATATACGGTGTGCATCGACCCTTAGTCGAGCAGACGTATAGTCTACCAAGGGCGTACCCAGGGGGGGGGGGAATGGGGGGAATTCCCCCCCCCCGAAATTTTTCCCCACTGATTTTTTACACAAGGGTCCCCCCTTTGGTTTTTATGGTCCGGCCGGAAAAATTTTCTGATACGTCTCCAATGGACTAAATTTGGCCTAAAAATCAAAAATTTTCCCAAATTTTTTTCTGGGGGCTGCCGCCCCCAGACCCCTGCGACTATGTGGCTTACTATTCCTCGTTATTGTCTTTCATCAAAGCCTATGCATGTATACACAACTACATTATGCTGCATGTGCATGTGTACACGAGTATTTACTTGTGGAATACACCGTCTGATATGACACTCCCTTCTTTTGTTTTAAATTTTGTCGGAAAAATTTCTGATACGTCTCCAGTTGACCAAATTCGGTCTAAAAATTGGAAAAATCGCCAATTTTTTTCTGGGGGCTGCCGCCCCCAGATCCCTGCAACCTTGTGTCCTTCGGTTTTTATGGTCTGGCCGGAAAAACTTTCTGATACGCCTCCAATTGACAGAATTCGGCCAAGAAATCGAAAATTTTTCCTAATTTTTTCTGGGGGCTGCCGCCCCCAGACCCCTGCAGCCTTGTGGTTTAGTAATCTTGCGTTTGTAAGGCGTTTTACGAGTGTTAAAATTGCTAAAAAGTGCATTTTAACCCATTACAAAAAATCGAAAAGTCATTCCCCCCCGAAATTTTTTTCTGGGTACGCCACTGTAGTCTACAGTAGTTCATATGTATAGTCTACAGTTCATATTAAGCTTGTCTAAGTAAAACTTCAACAGGGATGGGATACATAATTCTGCTGTGACTTGTGCTCAGGAAATCAAAAAATGCTCAATTTTTTGCACAAAAAGGCTTCTCCATTCCTCACGAACCTGGTAAGGAGGATTTGCTACGAAATTTAAAATTCAACCTTTATTATGCTCCTACATATAACGATCCAAGAATACAATGAAAATAAAAGCATTTTCCAGAAGCCTATCCGTTTTCGGGTTTGGTAAAAAATCAGTTTCGAAACGCAATTTTTTTATCCCCCCGTATTTAGTATCTATCTACGGCATGAACCAAGCTACTACAAAGAGACATTTACCATTCCACATTTCCCCTAACGGCTGGTAATAGCAATACATAATGCAGAATTAATTTTTTGGCCAGTTGACTTAAATGAGACAGCTTTAATTATGAGCTCCAATGCAGACCTCCGCGCAATTACTTCAGTTCTAGAAAATTTATCAAAATAATCTCTGCACAATTTTTGCCTACTTCTTAGCTGCTCGTTATTCTGCTGCTATCTCAGTGACCAACCAAATTTTTCTTTTCTTGGGGGGGGCTTGTTCGGCAATTGAGGACCAGTGGTCGACTGCAAAAATGTACCTTCAATCATAAAAAATTTAAAAAGATACTTCTACTGTTCAAACATTCGAAAGTCTTAGCAAAAGTGAGTAAAAATTACATTTTTTTCGAGCATGTTACAAAATTTAGGGTTAATTTAACGATCATGGTGGCAGGAGTTCTCAAAATTTGCCACGAATACCCTCTACCCCCCAAAAAATTAAAAAAACTTTGGACTCCTTTAGTATAACGCTAGCGTACATAGGTTCTGTCTTCATATTGAAGCATTGTAAATACACGCAAATGTGAGAAATGCTAAAAAGGGGTGCTATACGCGTATGGTCACAAAAATTGTATATACAAATTATGTTGGTAAAAAGTAAGCCAAAAAATGAAAACTTTCTGATACGCGATATGACTCCTACAACCCTTAAAATAAAAACATTCAGACACAACCTTATCCCCTAAAACTATTCAAAAAAACTTTTTCCATTCTTCCTCTGTTATCCCCTCTCAAACCCTCAATACCAGCACTAATTAAACCAAAAATAATTTCAATAATTTCCAATTTTATGCCTTCGAAGTCTTACAAGATTTTATCACAGTTCAGACCTAAATTCATATTCATCATATGAGCAGATGTCAGTCATATGTATAATCGTCTGCAGTTAAGATCCCGAGGGACTTTTTAACGGGGCGTTTCCTAATATTAGAACTGGACTGTCTGCCTGGAAATATCCCCTTGCCCATTATGACCCAAAATTGGTCTGTTCTATTCTTACATAACCATTTTCCCTTAAGCTACGGCCCTTCATGTTTATCCTTTATCCGTTTATCCATTTTTAATCACGGCACCTGTTTTGTCTCAGGGTTCAGCCATTTTTTTCAGATTTCACAGGTATGATTTGATCAGATTAAAGCTGTATCTATATATATTAAAACTGTATATGTATTAAAGGTAATATATTAAGGTTAATCGTCGTTTTTGACGAAAAACATATTAAACTTTCTGAAAAATTGACTTTAGCATGATTTTTTTCTAAGCCGCTGCGTTAGCTTTCTCAAAATCTCCCATTATTACGTACTCAGTTTCTTCAACAGTTTCTAGACAATCATTATTCCTACTCAACAATCCTCTATGTATACCTATACTTGGTCAAAGTTCACCAAAAAAAGCTGCAAACTTCCGCCTTAAAAGTGTATTACGTACTTACAAACTTAATGATAAACTACAACAAAAAAGTAAATACTAAGCTTGTTAAATAAAGTCTCAAATTGCCACGGAAAAATATCATTTCGCCATTTCGGCAAAAATTCCACAAACGATGTTCCAAACTAGAAAAACTACATATTATGGCTTCGGAAAACTTTACCAACTCTATTCAACCTCATAACTTTTTCAAAGTTAACTTTTAAATCTTTTAACACTATATATATAAAAGTTGATATACATGAGTATACTTATGCAAACGTGCTGTTATACAGATTGCAAAGCAAGAAAAAAAGATAATACTAAACTACAAGTTTGGCGTCTTGCCTACTTATAAACTGCCCCTCAATAGACTTCGTATTTAAGTTTACAAATTTTCATTTAACAAAAGTTTCTCAACTTTTTACCGTTCTATATATACAGTCAGTGCAACACACTTACACATAGACACTCATTACAACCACGCTGCGGTATGAAATACTGTTCAATCGAGCGTGCAAACTAGCTATAGCTTCATAAAGCAATCGAAATTCACGGCTTCAGCTAATTTTTTAGCTGCAATAAAATCTTTTAAGCTAGCAGGTTTCAGCAGTTGTAGTAAGCTTACAAGAACAGTTTGTTTTTTTAGCCTTATACCTCTATTCATACCATACATGTACATAACAGGGTCCATAACTTTGTGGTGAGGCAAAAAATTGCCTCGTTTCTGCCAAGTTTACTGAAAAAAATGCCTTTCATCCGCCATTTTTTATTTTTTCATCATTTTTCGGTTTTTTATTTGCTCAGATTTTTGGGATTTTCGATTTCCATTTTAGGGTAGTCCCATATCCCCCTTCATACATGTATAATTCATACTATATTATGCTTACATGTTATTCTTTGTACATAACATAACTCTTTTGCATATTGAATCAAACTTTGTCATATTATCAGTGTATCGACATTAATTCCATCGTATTACTATCGACGTCTACGTAACCTTGACTATGAAGTAACGTCGACCATGTTGGTACCAATTTCACAAGCTGACCCTTCTTCCTGCCACCAAACAGTCATTCAGCCCGAGCCGGAAACTTTTTCTGTCTTCTCACTCTTCAGTGTCAAATTACTAATTTTTCTTCCCCCTTGGGTCCGGGGGGGGTGACTGGCTATAAATGACCCCAACCCCTCTTTTCGAAATAATATCCCCCCAAAAAATCCCCCCTAGTTTTCCTTATCCTCACCGAAGGTTGCATACACCAAAGTTCATCTCAAATGCCCCCCCCTTGCAAAGACGACTATTCAACTTCAAACAGTGAGGAGTCCTATGTCTTCAGGAATCAAATTCTCAGTTTATAACATCAGCAGCAGCTAAATCCCTTTCATCCAAAATCTCCCAGAGCAGACCTGAAGGAGTCAAATGGACGCTGGGGCCTGGGCTACTGACCACTACGGTCTGTCAGTGTGTGTTCAGTCAATGGAAAAACCTAATGCTACTCAAATGTCCAGTGGTCCAGTGGTCACAGTTTTAATCCGACCAGGGGGGGTCATACATAAATAGTCACTTCTTTGCCCCCGACAACTTATAGGGGGCTGTGTACCCCTAATCTCGCTGTAGCAAGCTTCCGTATCGCCCACATTACTTGCGGAAGGGGGGTGGGGTGGGGGGTTCTAGACCTAATAATAACCCCTACCCCCCCCGTTTCCAAACTCCGCGAGCCGTTACATGAATGGTCATAATGTCTGCCTGTCTGTGGTCATTTAATAATTCAGGCCCTCCAGCCAAGAGATTATCATGATTAATAGTGGACACTGGCCACTGGAAACCTCTCAGACCCAAACACATGAGGTCCGGGCAAAGTCCCCTCAATGGTTCTTGCAGTTGTTTGCTCTTGATACATTGGTGTTTGTTGTAAATGAGAAATAGGGCCTACGAGACTTGGGTGCTATTGTGTAGTGGTTAGCATTCTTGTCATCGACGCAAGCGGTCCGGGTTCAATTCCCGGTGCGTCCATTTCTTTCAATCTTTCGAAATCGGGGTCTAATCTTTTTTTTAACATTGCCCAGAATTCATTTAATTCAGACAGGGTGTCAACATTATACATAGAATTTTTCATGTTTTATCGATTTCAATTGAAAAAACATTTTACAGTGCATTGAGCGTTAAAAAATTTTGTAAATCCCGGCCGTCAATTTTAGGTCGAGTAAGATCAAGTCAGATTGGGTCGAGTAGAGGTATCAATTATTATAAACCTCAATTACTAAGATTTTTCAAATTTTTTTCATTATTCCTTAAATTATGTACGTTGATATAATTCATTTGATTCAATTAAATTTGATTCCAAAATCAAACCGTTTTGATCTCTGCTCTACCGCTCACCCTCGGCGATTGTCCAAAAAGAGGTCTCCAAAAGTTTGCTATTATCGCAATATGGCGAGTCTTGTCTATTTTCGTGCGCTTACAAAAAACATGCGGTTGTTTTTAATGTTTTGCCAACTTAACCCAAAAGGGCATGCTCTGTACAACAGATCCAATCATCTCATTTTAAAGCAACCTTTTTATCATCCCTATCTTTGATGGATTCTTTAAACAACACCTAATTTCTACTTAACAGCTTTAGCTTCATAAAACCTTCAGCTTAAAGCTCCAATTTTAGAGATAAATTCTTCATGCCTAAAAAATACCTTCGCAAAAAAGCAGGTAAGCCATATTTACAAGCCGTTTCAAGTATTCTATGAACTCATCTCAAACTTGTGGATTTAGACCAAAGGGGTCCTAACTCCCAAGCTAACGTAACTTCAAGCACCCCCGTTTCATAAAAAAAGTAACTTTTTCAGATTTTAGGTTTTCGTTCTTTCCGCAGCAAAATCAGGTTAAACAAAGAAAAAAACAAATCTAATTTTTTCACGTATATATATAACTAACACTACCCTTCCCGTCAAAATGGCCGCTCTGAATTGAACTGGTGAGGCAAGGTTTCAGCACTGAAAATTAAGTGGTTTAAGGCAACAAAACTTGTCAACCACCACATTTATTGTCAAAATTTTGGTAAAATTATCCCTCAAGTATATACATTACATCAAGCAGCTTTTTTTAATTTCTGATCTCCTCCCTGTGTATTTTCCTTTTCATCATTTCACTCGAACCGTAGGTTACGGCGTGGGCTAAATTTTTCCTGCACTAGGTTAAACGGACTAGACTAAAATTGTGTTTTTCAAGTCGATTTCCAAACTTTGTGCACGAGCAATATTATGGTCATTTTCACGAGAATTAAGCTATTTTTCCCGACATTTTGGTTAAAAATTGTCAAAACTGCTACTTTTTAAACTCAAACTAAAATAGTGAAAATTGCGTCCAATTTATTGAAGAAGGGGGGATCAAAATTTAGTCCCACCACGGGGGGTAGGAGCTGGGGTACCGAAAAGTTTTGTGCTGTTACAGTTACACTATTTATATACACAAACTTGCAAATATGCAACTGTACAGCATCAGTATATACATATATGTCCTACACGGAGTTTCGGTCTGGGAGGCTTGTCCCAGAGTATTCGAAATTAAGGGGGACTTGTCCCGATGTTTCGGGGGCTTGAACTGACAAAATCGCAAAAATTTCCAATTTGTCTAAAAATGAGAAATGTTTGCATAATATTTGGCTATTTTTACCGATTTTTTGCTTTTTGGTCATTCTTGAAGCCTTTTAATGGGATCAGGGGCAATTGTGATTTTTCGGACACCTTTTTTCAGCACCAAGCATGGGGCTTGTCCCGATCGGCCAAATCTGAGAGGGGCTTGGCCCGGTATCTGAAATCTGGGGGGACTTCCCCACCCCCCTAGATCCCCATGTACATTTGTGAGCATCAGTTCTTATATATAAGGCTACGGTTAAGCTAGCTCAAACACTCCGCTTTATTCATGATAAAAACTTTTTACGGTTACTTAACAACTAGACCAAGAACTTCCAATATTCAGCACACAAGCATCATCAGAGGGAACTTGGCCGGCTGTTTAATTTTAGACGAAAGAGGCTACCATTTTCGTCACTTCAAAAAACGCATCTCAACAGCTCTAGTCTATTCACAGCCACTTATTAACCAATAGGTTCTGTTATGTGGCTCTTTTCTGGCTCTAGATGCCTATATATGTTAGCTGGATAGACTAAGTCTAGATAACGATAGCGTCCTGCGTCTAAACAACTATATATATGTTGAAAGAAAGAGGATGCTCCAATTTAGAAAGAAAGAAAGAAATGGAGGCGCCGGGAATCGAACCCGGGCCGCCTGCTTCGAAGTCAAGCATGCTACCACACACTACACAACAGCGCCCGAGTCTCATAGGCCCTAATTCTCATTTACAACATATATATGGAATTACATATGATAGAATTGTTTCATTCCATTTGTTTCATACCTACTGGACCTCATCCTATGTATATAGCTTTGTTTATGCCAAAATATACAGCCCCATTCGGAGGGTATTTTTTGACTGCTTTTGCACTTTTTTTAAAATTCTATTCCTGGAACGCTAATATTTGGTTTCCGGAATGCCGAAATAAGCATAAAACATCAAAATAGCGATTTAAAAAAGTTTAAAATTTTTTGATAAATAAAAAATTCGAATATGTAAATATCCTGTAAAATGACCTGGAAAGGGTTTCGTCCCTGCAGCCGACTCCGCCACACGAATTCACACAAATATGAGTCCAGCAGACTACGATGAGTCCCAAGGTGGCGTTTATTACGCATTTTAGCGTTTCTCCACGTCGATTCAATTCCCTGAGTGTGAGCTCCAGTGTTCGGGTCATCATGCATATTGTACCTGTATACTACGCACTCTTGATACTACGTATACATATTATGCGTACACTGTAAACATACGCCTATTTTGATGTTTTATGCTTATTTCGGCATTCCGGAAACCAAATATTAGCGTTCCAAGAATAGAATTTTAAAAAAAGTGCAAAATTTTAAAATTTTAAAATTTTTTACAAATTTAAAAATTTTTAAAAAAAGTGTATTTTCGAAGTCCTGAGGTCAAGGGGAGTCGATTGGTACCAACATTATGAAATTTGGTCAAGTATAACAGAAATTACGGCTGGCGGGGGAATAACGGAAAAGACCCGTATTTTGTCCCAAAACGATTCCATGTACGACAAATACTCAAGCAATTCTACATACCGACAATTTTTTACACGAACAACCCTAGGCTCAACTCCAGTTGCTATTCAAGAACCTAGACAAAATGCTGCTTCGATCCCTCAACAAAAAGTGATTGAAATTTGTCCTAGGCCTTATCCCTGTGTCCTTAAGGCCAGCGTTAATCGCCAAAATCTAAAAAATCAGCAGCAAATCAATCGCCTCAAACTAAGTTGCCAGTTTTCCTCTGTAAATCTGTAGAAATTCCCATCCCAACTTTTTCCCAACAGTGTCCAAATAATTAACTAAGTAAATAAGTATATAGCCTCACAAAAAAGTCGCCGCTAAGCGCCTATAAACCATTCATTCCTTCTGTCAATATTATAGGCTACAGAAAAGTTTAGTAGACATTATTTCTGCAAACTTTTTATCATCACACGAAAGGTTGGGAAAAAGTGCTCGGAGCTTGCTTTATATGAAATTCCCCGCAGGGGTTCGCATTATTTCAACACTCGGCCTCTTTCCGAGGTCTCTCCCTAGCTTTTGGTCAATAGGCAAAAACGGCCTAATGTGAAAACACAGCAGCCTGTTGTATTCGTCTCTGGATTTGCTAATGAAGCCTTTTTTTTACTTCAACATTAAAATCTAATTACACGCTTCGCCTGTCTTCTCTATGCAATAATTCTCACGGACAGATTTTGTCGAACTAGCTTAAGTCTACTTAATCAGAGGCAAACTCAGTTTTAGGAGTCTCCTCCACAGCTGGTCCTAGGGCCAATTCCTAAACTGGACTAAACGGGTTGGATTAAAATTTGTTATTTTTTGTTCATTTATTTACGTGTCCTATATTTAAATATAAAAAATTTAAATTTGTTTGCATAATAACTTATCTAATTAGTAACTGCTTAATATGCTAATTAATATGCTTAGTAACTTGATAATAGTAATAAGTTTGGGTGGGGTGGTTCAGACGAACCATGAAGGGGGGCTTGTTTGGGGGGCAAGACCCCCTCCCAAATTTAAAAACAAGTCCCGCTCAGATTTGACCTATCAGAAGAAACATGCTGCTGAGAAAACCAGTGCCCCTTCGGCGGTTTTATCAAGTGTGAAACTAATATCGCATAAAGTTGCTTTTTCAATTTTCGCCGCACCGAATTTTCGGTAACTTTTAACTGATTAAGCTTTGTAGGCTGTAGCCTAAGGTCTAACCTAAGCCCAAGTATATTTATATAGGTCGCGAGATACGGATATCAAGTACAATAAAACGATAACCTCACTACTATTGCGTATTTTCCGCCAAAATTATGACCTCATCATAGCATTAACATACTAAAAAGCATCGAAAGCAACATAAGTCTGGGCTCATCATTATGTATTTTATTTTGGCATGACATTAAAATGTGTTCCTTTTGACACCCCATTCAGCTTCACTCATCCATTCATCACATTAAAACCGTTATATACTGGTGGTTGTCAAATAATATATATAATATTTTAAATTCGCAAAACCCAACAACCAAGAAATGTGTTAAAGAAGGGAAACTTTTGTTGGCCTGAAATTCACCAGAAAGTTACACTCCACTAAATTGACTTCTCAATTAGCCCAACCTTTGCTATGCTTTCACGCTGCGAAGTTTGAAAAACTTTGCACTGAATTTTCAAAATTTAAAATTCCTATCCGATCCCCCTCCCCCCCCCCACTGTAGTATTAAATTTTTTGTCAAATGATGTTATATAATGCCATTCATGGACATCTAGCAAAAATGTCACATTTACTGTCAGTGTGCTGCCTATATTTATTAAATGCTTGTCATACTATCAGCTTATATTTACATATTTCCTATATAGTATTATTTATTATGGAACTGTGAGTGTATGTGACGTTACGCCAGGGTCTTATTATATACATCTTGAAGATTTTTCTCTTAGGCCAAATTTGATCAATGGGAGACGTATCGGACCCCATTTGTCGGCCAAGCCCCAAAATTAAGTTTGAAACTGAATAGGATGGTTCACAGCAATCACGGATTCACGGGGGGATCAGGCAGCGTATTTCTGTATGTAGTTTACGCAACCATCCCAGAGACTGGGTGGATACCTTCCCTTTTCCTATTTATATATACCAATAATAACGATGGTACAGATATAAATTTATATTATGTAGTTGGCTATTTATTGGTTATGGTTCAAAATAAGAAAAAATATTTTTTTCATCAATAAAATTTAATTAACTGAGATTCTAGTCATTTTTTACCATAAAGAATAATTTTGTAAAACATACAAGACTCAATTGGATTTGATGTGTGGTGAAACTCAATCTATACATTTCCATGAATTGCATAATATTAGTTGAGCTTTTTCATCATTTAATTAATCAACTGATTAATTTCATCAATTGAGATTCCAGTTTTTACCATAAAGAATAATTTTGTAAAAGATTCAAGACTTTTTATTAGATTGGATGGTGGTAAAACTATATTTACTTCAATGAATTGCAGATTATTAGCTGTTGAGCATCAAACAGGGGGGTTCGGGTGGTCAAGACCGAACGGGGGAATCTTGCCCCCCCCCCTTCGGACTCTTTCCAGCAAACAGCTCATATATTGCCCCCAAAAACTTTTAACCACCACAGGGAGGACAAAAACACCCCAAATCCAAACAACCTTACGCGTCTAATAGAATTGCCATCTTTCTAGAGTCCAACCATAATCGGACTGGCCGGAAACTTATTATCAAATTTACTTCGGCCTAGCCTCTGTCCCA
>JASANF010011689.1:0-32808 GCA_030248245.1 Trissonchulus sp. WLG1_4 | reverse complement strand
GGAATCGTTCCAGTAAGCTTAGGTGTGGTAACCGATATTGTTGAAAATGTGAGAGTAGTAGGTATTGCCCCGGTAAAAACTGGAGTTGTTACTGCAACAGTTAGTGTAGTTGCATCTGTAGGAATTGTTCCAGTAAGCTTAGGAGTGGTAACCGATATTGGTGAATATGTGAGAGTAGTAAGTATTGTTTCGGTAAAAACTGGAGTTGTTACGGCAACAGTTGGGGTAGTTGGATTTGTAGGAATTGTTCCGGTAAGCTCAGGAGTGGTAACCGATATTGTTGAAAATGTGAGAGTAGTAGGTATTGTCTCGGTAAAAGCTGGAGTCGTTACGGCAACAATTGGTGTAGTTGGATCTGTAGGAATTGTTCCAGTAAGCTTAGGAATGGTAACCGATATTGTTGAATATGTGAGAGTAGTAGGTATTGTCCCGGTAAAAACTGGAGTCGTTACGGCAACAGTTGGTGTAGTTGGATCTGTAGGATTTGTTCCAGTAAGCTTAGGAGAGGTAACCGATATTGTTGAATATGTGAGAGTAGCAGGTATTGTTTCGGTAAAAACTGGCGTTGTTACGGCAACAGTTGGTGTAGTTGGATTTGTAGGAATTGTTTCAGTAAGCTTAGGAGTGGTAACCGACATTGTTGAAAATAGGAATGTAGTAGGTATTGTCCCGGTAAAAACTGGAGTTGTTCCGGCAACAGTTAGCGTAGTTGGATCAGTAGGAACTGTTCCTGTAAACTTAGATGTTGCAACCGATATTGTTGAATATGTGAGAGTAGTAGGTATTGTTTCGGTAAAAACTGGAGTTGTTACGGCAACAGTTGGTGTAGTTGGATCTGTAGGAATTGTTCCAGTAAGCTTAGGTGTGGTAACCGATATTGTTGAAAATGTGAGAGTAGTAGGTATTGTCCCGGTAAAAACTGGAGTCGTTACGGCAACAGTTGGTGCAGTTACATCTGTAGGAATTGTTCCAGTAAGCTTAGGAGAGTTAACCGATATTGTTGAAAATGTGAGAGTAGTAGGTATTGTCTCAGTAAAAGCTGGAGTTGTTGCGGCAACGGTTGGTGTAGTTGGATCTGTAGGAATTGTTCCAGTAAGCTTAGGAGTGGTAACCGATATTGTTGAATATGTCAGAGTAGTAGGTATTGTTTCGGTAAAACCTGGAGTTGTTACGGCAACAATTGGTGTAGTTGGATTTGTAGGAATTGTTCCAGTAAGCTTAGGAGTGGTAACCGATATTGTTGAAAATGTGAGTGTAGTAGGTATTGTCCCGGTAAAAACTGGAGTTGTTGCGGCAACAGTTAGCGTAGTTGGATCAGTAGGAATTGTTCCCGTAAACTTAGATGTTGCAACCGATATTGTTGAATATGTGAGAGTAGTAGGTATTGTTTCGGTAAAAACTGGAGTTGTTACGGCAACAGTTGGTGTAGTTGGATCTGTAGGAATTGTTCCAGTAAGCTTAGGTGTGGTAACCGATATTGTTGAAAATGTGAGAGTAGTAGGTATTGTCCCGGTAAAAACTGGAGTCGTTACGGCAACAGTTGGTGTAGTTGGATCTGTAGGAATTGTTCCAGTAAGCTTAGGAGAGTTAACCGATATTGTTGAAAATGTGAGAGTAGTAAGTATTGTCTCGGTAAAAGCTGGAGTTGTTGCGGCAACGGTTGGTGTAGTTGGATCTGTAGGAATTGTTCCAGTAAGCTTAGGAGTGGTAACCGATATTGTTGAATATGTCAGAGTAGTAGGTATTGTTTCGGTAAAACCTGGAGTTGTTACGGCAACAATTGGTGTAGTTGGATTTGTAGGAATTGTTCCAGTAAGCTTAGGAGTGGTAACCGATATTGTTGAAAATGTGAGTGTAGTAGGTATTGTCCCGGTAAAAACTGGAGTTGTTGCGGCAACAGTTAGCGTAGTTGGATCAGTAGGAATTGTTCCCGTAAACTTAGATGTTGCAACCGATATTGTTGAATATGTGAGAGTAGTGGGTATTGTTTCGGTAAAAACTGGAGTTGTTACGGCAGTTGTCGTTGGATTTGTAGGAATTGTTCCAGTAAGCTTAGGAGTGGTAACCGATATTGTTGAAAATGTGAGAGTAGTAGGTATTGTCCCGGTAAGTGCTGGAGTTGTTGCGGCAACAGTTGGTGTAGTTGGATCTGTAGGAATTGTTCCAGTAAGCTTAGGTGTTGTAATGGCTTCAGTGGAAGGTATTGTCGCGGAAACAGGTGGCGTAGGCGTAGGTGGCTCTGTAATAAAGCTATTACAATGAGCTCCTCTAGTCATTTAGAAACTATATTTTATACAAAGAGACAAAATGCTTTTAATGATTGAACTTTATTTTAATCCTGATATTACTATAGTCCCAGTTCACTCTTGGCGTACCTTGCGTATACCTAGTTATGTGATAGCACATGGGTTGTTTGTCTGTCTGTCTATGGCGTACGCCATGAAGCATGAGCGGTGAGGTCTGAAATGGCCCAACATATAGTAATTATTGAAATTGGTATATATATATATATATATATATATATATATATATATATATATATATATATATATATATATATATATATATATACATATATATATATATATATATAAAGATGACCACTACCTATCTAGAAAAGTCAAAATTATGTAATTAACTCGATATTTTAAAATTTTTTTATTTTTTAATTTTAAAAAAGTTCGAAAATTTTAAAACTCGATACTTTTTAAATGTTCCACAGCAGACCTGTGGACAAGACCTAAGCCCAGTGACTGGCTGAGCAATCTAATTCCCTTATACGCAAGACAACCAATAGCAGGCGTTGGGCCAATTCAAAGTTGGGCCACTTCAGACTACGCCGCATGAGCGGGCGCACACACATACACCCTTCTTGCTGCATTATTTGAAATAATGCAGCAGGCAGTGGGAAAATTTTAATCATAGAATGTATTTGCGCATGCGCCCGCTCATAGCGCGCGACATGGCGTGAGCTATGGAATGCGCCATGCAATGCACCTTCGTGTAAATAGTCCTTATGACACGGCCTGCACTAACTGGTCTTAGTAGTCACTTCAATGGATACTTATTTTCGTTCCCGTCTAAACTGCTGTTACCGTTATCGTCCAAACTAGTTTTGCAAATTACTGCCGAGTTCCGTTTATACCAACTTTTGACCTTTATCAGAAAGGGGCAAACTGTTTGTCATCTCAACAGGGGTGGCTTATAATTGTAAATTGTGAAGACCACCTATGCAGGACATACGTACATAAACTACGTGAATTTATTCCGGTAAAAGAATGGGCCCTAGGATACAATAATTTAGTTGTACCTTCATTGTTGTTTATGCCTTGTTACCAGTATGCCTAAACTATCAAAAGCTTGGAATAATGAGAAAGTGTTTTTTAAATTAATGAGACTGTAATAAGTATCTGGATACTTTACATTATTATTATTACAAATATTGCATTATATTTGTTTTTAATGTAATTGAACTATGTTTTCCTAGTTATTCTGCTCCACTTACATAACAATCGATTAAGACTTGTTTGTTTTGTCTAATTACTAAAGGCCGACAAAGCAGTTTGAAAGGTCACATAGACGGGAACTGTCAGTAATAGACAGAAAACTAGATAGACGGCATTGGACAGTAATTTGGACGGGAACAAAAATAATTCTTCCACTTCAATAGTCAGTAGTAGATACGTTGCACTTCAGGAATAAAATTGACAAAAATTCAACCAAAACTTAAATTTTAAACAAATTAAACTGATGTTAATTGACAATAGGCCAATCTGATAGCCAAGGATACAATGCAGGTAGTCTATGCTATTTGCAAATGATTTTTATGCCACTTACTAAAACATGCCACGCGTGTTTTTGTTTTTAGCGTATATAATTTTCAGTGTCATTATAAAATCATGTAATCCTGTGTTCTCAGTTTTCTATTGAGCAGCTGATGTGCATTATTCTGCAAAGCTGAGTGTTCAGACAACGTATACTCTTCGCATTTCTTTAGTTCTTGACTCCACCTTCATTCTATTGCGTTTTCAACAAAAGTACGCATTAAAATGACAACATTTGCTAAAAATGCAAAAACTTTTGTAGCATTTTTCAGCTTAAAGTACAATTCGACCGACGTAAAATCAAAAAACTAGTTTCACAATCAAAACTGCCTGAAAAAGTTTGGGACCTTTCAGCTGGCAGAAGAGCGCGATATTAATGCTGTCACAGCCAACATTTTTCATCAGGTAAAAATTGGTGTCTCTGGCGTCGACGTAAGCACAGGTCGAAGGCTGACTAACAGGATTGCCAGGTTCCCAAAATAGATTCACATCGTCTCTAAAATATGACAATTTTTTGCAAACAAAACAGCGTTACTAACTTACACTGCTTACTTACACACTATACACTTACTTACACTTACACTAACTTACTTGCGTTAACTAACTAACAAAACAACGTTACTTTTTTACCACATCCGTTTTTTTATAGTTTCACTAACTATAAAACTTTCATCAGTCGTTCGGTAGTTTTTCTATTGTCGCACCCGCATTGTTGCCAACAACATTTTTACTGACATGCTAATCCTAGTAGTGTGAAACTGATCTGGAGATGGGTGGTTCGAATTCTTCTCTAAATACTAACTTTATTATTTCTGTGTCTTTGATTTTTGACACTTACATCAACACCTTCGAGGGATCATTAACGCTATAGAATGTTTCTCCGTCACTGGAACGTCCGTCCACCCAAACTCTACTGTCGTTCACTTGAGGATATATCAATGCCAGCTCCCTGAAATAAACATTTTCAGCATACAGCACAGCATAATACAGCAGTACAGCACCTGCGTTTAATAAATATTAGCTGCGCTTGTGCTAAAAATAAAGTACAGACAACAGACCCCATAATGCGGAGTGCCGTTTTGATAATGTTACCGCGTTGCGTTGCTAACAAATATGCAGTTCTTAACTGTTACCTTGACCCTTTTATGCATCATTCTGCTTCAGAACAATAATTGGTCATATATCACATACATACCAGAGATTGAGCAACGCTGTTCCTGTCAGTCAGATACTATCAATGTTTGAAGCTCGATTCATACTTACAGCCGTATGACCATTCAGCCGGCAAAATTACAAAATAATCACGCCACATGCGAATCTTATGACGTCATTATTACGTAATTTTACGGGCTGAATGGATGTACACGGATGTAAGTATGAATCGAACATTAAAGTGATCCGCTGCAACTGATTTCAAAAGAGGACAAGGATATAAAAAGCTAGAACAAAAGACGTAATACATCGGACCTGAGGATTTGTTTATAAGCCTCGTATTCGAGTCTGGAATCAAATTGGGGCAGTTGTCCCTGTCCTGACGGTTCCGTAGTTGCACAAGCCTGCGCCGCTGACTCCTGAGTCCCACGCCATGGGGCCGGCAACTCTTTGCTATCTATTCCCATCGGCTTGTAGCAGTTCATATCCAAAGCTTGCAGCCAACCGAAAGGGCAGGTGCCTAAATAGCAGAAAGTTTGAAAGTTTGAAAGTTAAAAAGTTTGGAAAACTTTAGTTTTAGGACCGTATTTGGCGTATAGGTAAGTCAGGTATTATGTATTCAAGGTTTATTTATCTATTAACTACAGCTATATTTTATGAGTTGATCTTAAAGGAAACAAGAAGGAAACTACAACTTGAATTAGAGCGAAACCAACTTTTCTGAAATTTCTGATAAACTGACGAATACTGGACAAGAGAGATCTTCTTCACGACTTTTTTATAGTTTATTTTAGTGTTTAGAATATGTCGAAAATTCAAAATTAAATATGAACTTGAATTTTTACGAGTTAAGTCACTTGACAATGCTAAGAACGTTAGTAACAAAGTGAAACAGTAAATGTTGAAAGTTTTCAAAGGGTTGTCCAAAATGGATTTAGCCGATCCGGATTTAGCTAAATCCTGCATTTTGGATAAGCGTTTAGGATTTAACTTGCCTGCTGGATTTAGCCGATTTATCAGATTTAGCGTGCGCTAAATCCGATCCTTATCCAAAATTCCCTTCGAATTTAGCATGCTGGCGGATTTAAATTAAATCCTAAATCCTAAATCCTTATCCAAAATTCATTTTTTTGAATCCGCTAAATCCGTGGATTTAAAATTACACGCATTTTATAGCCGAGTTAAATCCTCGTAGATTTACGGGGATTTACCGGATTTAGCACCTGGGTTGCCCTCGCGTTTTCGTTTATAACTTTAGACTGCCTTAACCGTTTTGGATTCGCAATACATCATTCGAAAGCTCATAACTTAGGCTTTTCAATGATGTAAATTTTCAAAAGTTGCACTTCATTGCCGTTTAAAAATACGGCCTAAATTATTTTATAATGCTATCATTGAAGTTATTTTCCAATTTTTTTGAAACAAAATGACTGGAATGTAAGTGCACGTCACATACAAATCATATATCTTCATTATATATAGCTAATATTATCTGAAAGGTGTGATACCTTGCTCAGTACATATGTAGTAGGCATATCCGCCAATCAAAATGGGGTTTACATGCCACGCGATCGGAGACCAGCCATTACCGAAATGACAAGCCTACTAATGACTAAAGTGAGATAGGTAGTTTTTATTGTGTTGGTATTACTATTGTAATTTCTGAGCTTTTCCTCAGTTTTTGCGTTAACAATCTATGTCTTTAAATTCATTCAAAGTTGTGACACCGTTAGAGATTATAAATCTCTATGAAGTGATCAACGAGGGCAACGGATAAAGTTTTTCACGTCCGCTCACCTATAATGTGTCGACACGGCACAAGTCAGTAACCTGATTTACAGATTAGAAACGGCTGTTTGAGCAACTTATATTTTTCTTTTGCTTAATTTTTTTTTGTACATTGACTGAATGTTACGAATATAGTGGATCACAGTCAGATAACTTGTTTTAGTTTAATAATTTTTGATTTTTTCCGACATTTTTGTTGATTTTTTACCGTTACGGCGGAAATTGCAAAGTAAGTATATTAACAGATGGTAAAATGTAGGTGACGGACACGATTTCATGGAGGCGGAAGTGTAAAACACACTCCGCGCATGAGCACTTCACGCCAAGGTATAATAAGGAGTGTCGTACTCTTCCTATTATGTACTCTTGGTAGAATGTAAAAAAACTCAAACAAGTTAACCGATTCCGACGAGCGCTTCTGTCTGCGCTTCTTCACTTCAGGCACAAGAACTGAACTGTCGTTTTGAAGTTGATATTTTACTTTAGGAAGCTTAATATGATGCCTTGGGTCTTGCGTCCAGGAGCGCAAAACAGCCCAGTTATGTTTGGTTTTGAGGGGGGGGGGGGGTACTCCCCAGTTCAAGACCGCGCACACAACTGAGGGGTGGGCATAACCCCCGTTTCAGTTCAATATACTGACAAGGCCTTTCGCTGATGTGCTGCACTGAGGGGCCGCACCCCCCCCCCACCCCCCTCAGTTGAAGACGTGGTACTGAACTAAGGGGGGGGGCGAAAGGCCTTTCTCAGTATCTTGAAATGTGGGGCGATAGCCTCCTTCTCAGTTGAGCACTATGTTTTGAACCGACGGGGGTGGTACCCCCCAAAACCATTCAAAAAAGGCTATTTTGCGCTCCGCATTGGACGCAAGGCCCAAGGCATAATAAGGAGAGTGTCAGACCTTTCCAGACCTGCTGTTTTTTTAAAACTGAGGCAAAAACTATAAAGCACCTAACATACATAAGAACGGCAAGTTTTGAGCTTTCAATTGGTGTCGTTGCGCATAACCGCAGTTACTAGCGACAAGCGAAATGACAAGGGACTCCAATGCGCAAAATGAAATTGGGCAGTAAAACAATCTGAAAGTTTATTCGAAACTAATCCAAAAATTCATAAAAATTACATGAATTAAAAGTGCAATTTCAGAGCTTTCGATTGGTGTATTGAACGTTCAAGACGGTTGCGCGTAACTTAAGTTACAGGCGAAAATGGTCAGTGAGCCAAAGGCGCAAAGTCAAGTTGTGCAGTACAACAGTCTGAAAGTGTTATCCAAAATTCATGGATTTAGCGGATTTAGCAGATTCCGTTAAAACGCTTATCCATAATTGTTTGGATTTATTGGATTTATCGCATTTAGGCGCGCGCTGAATCCGCTAAATCGGCTAATTCTAGGAATTTTGGATAACAGATTTAGCAGTGCTAAATCCGCTAAATAAAATCCGCTAAATCATATCCGCTAAATCCATTTTGGATAAGGGGCAAAGTTAGTGTGTTTAAAGTTTGCAGTTAATTTCACACTAATTCCGACCAACCTTATAAGGTGGTCTCCTACGACCTATGATTAAATATTTCAAGTAAGTGCAACTATTCCAAAAAAACAAAAAAACGTGTTGTCGTTGACCTTAGCTGTGTACGTGACCTTTTGTTGGCTCCATAAACCTTGCTTAATCGTGCTGGGAAAGCTATCAAAAGTTGACAGCTAAAGCAAGAAAGCGAAAGATCTAAAAAATACTGGGATGTCCACTTAAAAAAGCTTACTGTACCACTGTACTTACTGTACATAGTAGAGTAGTCCAGCTATAACCTAACTCTTAATTTTTAACCAAAGTTTCGATATCACTTAAAAAGCACTAAAAGCATGTTTCCTTTTGTCTCAGGGTTCAGCAATTTTTGGTCAGGCTTTAGTTTGCAGGCCCAGATGTAGCTTGTTTATGGTATTACCTTGATGTATGAGATAACCCAGGGTTGCCCCTTCGTGCCACGGGTTGATGCCAAGAAAGGGATCCTCATAATGCCCAAATATTCCTCCGACTACGTATTCATGCTCCTCTGTGTTTTGCTGTCCCGGTGAGGTCGGCCCTAAAAAGTTAGACAATATTTGATGTATTTTTTTAGTTTTCGTTTCACTCAAATACATAAAATTAGGCTACCTACAGTTGTTGACAAAGTACCTTCTCCAGAAATGAAGCCATGCGCTCCGCCTTATCTTGATGGTATACCTTCCGCATTCGAGGGTACATAGTGATTTTGAGAATCCCCCCGTTTGAGAACTATACGTTGATTTGGTTGAGGGCTCCTGCCACAGTTGTGTCTTCTGCCGTCATTTATGCAGGAGGAAACCCTTACAGACCTGGCCTGTGCCTTAATTCGTGTATGGGGTATGTAGGTACCCTTTAACAGTGTCCTAATTTGGGGGATTATGGTCGCTGCATGTCTGTGTTATATTATAAGGTCCCCTCATGGGCGTAACCAGGGAGGGTTAATGTTGTGGGTTGCACGAACGGTGATTTATGAGATGCAGTCAAACTCATTGAGGAAAAAGTACATCAATACTTTGAGGCTCGATTCATTTACAGCCGTATGTCCGTTCCGTAAAATTACAAAAAAATCACGCCACAATTTAATCGTAAACACTATTAGTGACGTGACTATTTCGTAATTTTGCTGGCTATAAGGACATACTGTTGTACATAAGTATAAATTGAGACTTATATATTCTTCAAGAATCAAAGTTGAAGACTTGTTATGCTTCTTTAAATTTGATTTAACTTATATATGAATGAACATTTAGTAAATTTGTGAATAAATCAAGTATTTATTGACCGAATTATATTAATACCGAACCTTGTGTCGTAGTCGTTGTGGTTGGAAGCAACGGTGGTAACAGCTGTGGCAAAACTTCTGAAAACAATAAAACATTACAAAGAAAAAACATGGCAAGTTTTGATAGCAAGTTAAACGCATTAAAATAAAATATCGCTTAAAACTTATTTCAAAGCTTATGCGGTATAAAACTGTTGAGCATGAGCTTTTCTAAAATCTCTGATTTGCACTCCAATTCAACACCTCCTGCTATACGCTAAAGTATCCTAATTCCCCTAGAACATTCAGGCAGGTCGTATTAGTGGAGCAACCTTGGAGTTATTTGCATTTCACATCGCTTGTCAGTGTACCAACAGTTAGCTAAAAAAGGTCGGATCGAAGTTGTAATCAGCAAAGACAGTAAAAAATCATTTATAAATACCTGTTGAAAACCCCATATAATACCCATTGTATATGTACACCTCTTGCTTTATGCTACTAGGAACTTTTGCAATAACAACAATTTTGAAATTCCAACTTTCTAGCCCTGTTGGCTCAGATGGTAGAACGCTTCGTATCTACTGATCGGTAATTTATCAGTTACCGTCGGTAGTTCGAACCCACCCAGATAGATGTTGTTGTTTGATTTTCTGCAAATTCCGATTTCCAATCTTACTTTCCTTATTGGACGAAGTTTACTGTACCACGTGTAAATTTAATGAAAATTTTGATTGAAAAATTTCTATCTTTGCTATGAAAAGCATAAACATTTCAAATAGAATATAATTACCGTTTAAGAATCCAAGAACAAGAAATAAAAATATAAGTATTATCTTATTTAAAACCATGATAATATGACGCAATGCTCAAGGTTTTCAACATTTTATTCATACAGTACTAATCAACGCATAGCTTCTAAACATAATAATAATTACTGTTTTTCCAAGTGTAAAGGGTGCTATGGTGCTTTTGGTACTGTAAACATGTTTACTGCAAACTTAATTACTAGTACACCTGATCCTGGTTAGTGAAGTGCATACGATACAGTCTGTTGCACAGCATTGAAGCTAGCTGCAGTCCATATTTCCGATTAAATTTCTGGTAAAAAATTTGATCACTTGAATTGAGTTATCCTGTTGCTGTATATTGTAACAAATGAACGTAAGAATTATTGCAAATTCGGCATATAAAGTCATTATGAATCTCTTGATTTCGCACTTACAATATTGTCAAAATTGTAATACTTGTAGAGCCTAGCCACAGTCCTTAGATGCTGGATTTTACTAAAAAATCTTCATTTTAATTGTAGTAGTTTGACATTAAATGAACAAGTAGACTCCTAAAAGGATTAAGATTCTTTCTTGGAGAGAAACAGAGGTATTTCCTATTTATTAGCATGAAGTATAAAAAACAAAAAATTTTCGGCAATCAAGTTATTGCCGGACTCGGAATCGAACCAATTAATTACAGTTTTCCGGGCAATTATACAGCCCACTGCGTCAACTCACCTCTAATGACTATCCGCGGTAAAATTAAAGCACAGTTGCATAAGTGCCATTTAATTAAAATTTTCACATTTTTGCTTCGAATTAAAACAAAATTGTTTACTGTTAACATGTTCTATGATTCTGTATAACATGCTCTTATAACTATTACATATGTTTAACAGGTCATTGTTATTCAATATATATGAGACGCTGATTGGCTGTGGCAAAGCGAAAACAGCCAATCAGACAACTGCCAGATAAAACAAAAGTTTGCAGCCGAAGGGGGATATGTATAACAAAATTACAAGATGAAAATCAGCTGGGAGCTGAAATTTAATTTTGTATAACGTTTTACTTTCTAGGCGTTGCAAATTAGCTTGATTGTGATGTAAATTAACCATATTTATCACAAGTATAGTACCTATGCTAACCGGGTCCGGTTTTGGCGTACACGTACCGATTAAAATTAAGCACCTCTTACACACTGAAAAAGTAGTTAGGAATAAAGTTACATTATCTTCAGCTATTAAACAAGTTATGCTTCTTTTTGCACTTGTGACTAAACCTGTTGCATCAATGTTTTTTTTCTGTTGGGCCACAGCCCAACAGGTCTTTAATTTTGATTCTGGCATCTTAAGGGGGCGCTCCGGGAATCGGGGGTTACATCGAAAATTGGCAAAAAAGTTGGCAAAT
The DNA here is from genome assembly GCA_030248245.1 of Trissonchulus sp. WLG1_4. NCBI lineage: Eukaryota > Metazoa > Nematoda > Enoplea > Enoplida > Ironidae > Trissonchulus > Trissonchulus sp. WLG1_4. The sequence goes on along the minus strand of JASANF010011689.1, from coordinate 21,065 downwards.
GTCAAACTTTACTATACATGTATATGTAGTATGGCACAAAGGAACACTGGAGGCAAAATTTCAAATCACGCGATCATGTCACGTGACTCTCAGAGCACCAAACGTGAGTGAATTTTCGGCAAACGATAACTCTGCTTATACTTTGAGTATAGTCACACTTTATATACCAAAATGTAGCTTATGTGCTTCTCTAGTTGAACAGTATTTTGGTTTTTAACATTTATGTCAGGTTTGGATAAAAAATGTCATTATGTGTTTTCGAAGTCGAACTCTGAGCAATAAAATTCATATAAAAAAATTTCTAAGCTTTATTTTAAAAAACTAAAAGTTGTTCAACTGCGCAGAGCCTAAGGCTATAATTGTGCAAAATTTTGTAGAAAAATATTTTACCAGCATTTTATAATCGAATGCCGAAAAATTGGTTTTGTATTCACACAGCCTATATTTGAGTCTGCTGCTTCTGGAGATGGTTTCTTGTGCGATTTTTTTGCACAAAACGCAATAAAATTGTTTTAATTTTTCATTACGACTAATAAAGTTTACGTATCGTCTGTTTGCAAAACCTCAAAAAGCGTTGATGCACTGGCTTACTTGCTGAATTTGTGTAAGAGTCGAATAAAATCAGTAAATTGTCCAATTTTTTTCAAATTTTTTGGTATGGAGATATGCACGTCAAAACATCAGAAATGGTATTTTAGGCAACTTTCCTTCAAGAATATTAGGTCATTTTGGCTGTTTTCAAAAAATACGGCCCAAATCCTTGATTCCCGGAGCGCCCCCTTAACGCACTGTTAGCGTTAAACTGTTAATGTGCGGCGTGTGTTTTACACGTCTTCTAAGGTAGCCGTGCATCTTTCACACTAAAATGCCTTGTTGTTCCTTCTAGAGAAGGAACTATTGTTTTGAAACCAACTCTGCACAGTGTTAAACAGAGCTCTGCATGTTGGTCAGCGCATATGATTAACGTGTAAAGTCAGCTTGGGTAGTCTTTGCCCTTTTTTTTGCAAAACACAAATTTTTGCATTTTGCTGTTAATAATGGTCAATATAACTTTATTTATGCACTAAAATGTGCTTTTGTGGACGTTTTCTTATTTTTAAATTTTTTGAAATCGTAACTTAACAGACAATGCGCACGTGCTAATCACATGACTGTCTAGACTCAGTCATTCCTATCTGTTGAAACAATTTGAAACACTTAGAATAAATAATAAATAACAAAATTGTGGATCCAAATTTAACATTAAATGATTAATAATATACCTATTGTAATTAAATTAACTTAAGTAATGAAAGAAAAGAAATTGTTAGCTTCGTTGAGCGTCTAAATAAACATGTTCTCAGTAAGTTCCCTTGGTTGTAAGACAGCGTAGCCGAGTGGTCTAAGGCGCTGTTCTAAGGCTGGAACAGTTTGTGCGCTAGTTCGATTCCCAGAAAGTTTTTTTACTTGAGAGTATTTTTAGGTCGTTTGAGTTGCGAACAGAGATGCACGGGAGCAATCGGTGAGGGGGGGGGGGGCGTGCCCGAACCCTGGCGGAGAGGCGGGTGGCCCTGGTTTTGGTTTGATTTCTGGTGAAAGCCGGAAATGTTTTACACTTTTTCGATTCATACTAATTTTTGGGGCACTTTTGTGGCTGCGGCTGACTTTTTTTGTAAATTTTTGATCTTGTACTCGTTTTTGGCACACTTTTTCGGCAATCAGAGGGGAGTGGGGGTTGCAGGGGGGTGCCTGGTGTCTGAGGGGGGTTGCTGACCGCTGACCCCCTTGATGGGGTCCCACTCACCCCCTCGTACCCCCCTATGTGCATCTGTGGTTGCGAATTGATGTTGAATTGAGTCTGATGTGCTTTCAGTAGATGTTACTTTGCGAAAATTTTGTCAAAACGAAATAAGGATACGTTGCAGCATACTGCTATGTGTTTTAACTTTGAAGATCCACTTGGCCAAGTGCGGTATCTCTTACTCAGCGAAGGAACCTTGCCCCTTTTGGGGCCTACTTGTTTTTTCACTGTGTTGCTGAGATCGGGGCTGTTGTTGAGAACGTAATTCGAAATGCAAAAGACTGCCAAAAGTGATCCGCTTAGAATCGAACCTATGGCGTCATGGTTAACAATTTATCAAACTAATCACTCGAACACACGGATCACACCACACACATACATAGGATACGTATAAATAAAAGGATACTAATTATCCTAAGCAAATTGATAATAATTTAATAGGATATAAACTATCCTAAGCAAAATGATAAATATAATAATCCAGATTTGAATATACCAAACGAAAGCTTATATTACCCTTGTCACTATTATCATAGTACCTAAGCTAATCTTTTTTTATGGAAATAAAATTAATATTTGGAATCAGTCCATAGTGTTCAATAAAACAAGCAAATTATCTTAAACTGATTTTAACTTAATACCAATGTCGTAGCCCCCGTGGTGCAGTGGTTAGCATTGAGGCCTGAGAATCTTCTGGTGGCTGGTTCGAGTTTAGCCGGAGTTCTTATTTTCAATTTGTTAACTAACATTTTTTTGAGCATAACGAAAGTATTTTCATGTCATTAGTAAACATTTCGATCCAATTATGTACCTACGTACTTACCATACTTATCATTTCTTTGTCTAAAACGCACCACCGATTTTGACAATTTTTGGCGCCCAGATTTAGGTAAAAATCATTTACATAATATAACTAACTGGAGGAACCGCTTTTTTCCCGAGATTGGGCGGAAGTCTCCCACATCTCCAAATATTACTTCATCAGAAACATTCTTAAATTTTTTGTCTTATTGGTGATCCGCGTTTTGCTCCCTTACATAAGTCCCTAACTTACCTGACGCACTAAACTTGTAAATATAATAATCAAGATCCAAAAACAGTTATTTAACACGGCGCATAAATACTTATTTGCCAAATCGTAAAATTTAAGACAAATGCGCTCTTGGAAAATTTTGTAAAAAGTTAGCCCAGGTGCACAGCGTTAAAATACTGGTACCTAAATATTCAACGACAACTAAACGAGCTTTCGCTGTGGTCTCCGCGGCGCAGAGTACTAGCGCATTGGTTTCCTAACCAAAAGTTTGCAGGATCGAGCCCAGCCGGAGACTTTTTTAATTTTACGCAATATTCGCTCAAGTCGATTCGCTGTTAACTGATGTCAGCAAAAACTTATTTTACGTCTTGACCCCGTATCCATTGTGCACTTTGTGCAAACTTTGCTAAACGAAACGATATGCGGCACTAAACTAGCTTTTCTGCTGAGTGCTTACTAAAAATGGTTACAGTGTGAGTCAAGAGTATCAATGCTCCGGAGAAAATATTAAACGCTGCCATTAATTGTAAATAAACTGATTTTTGAATCCAGTTGTTTGTACACATGTACTGCTGCTGATTCGCTCCACAGGCTCACTGATGACTGATGAACTGTAACTAATATCAAAACCAGCAAACTGATCAGCTGAGTACTGAGTAGTAAATTATTAATTAATGACCCCGAGCGTCCATATTTCACAAAAAATGAACGCCTGCCGTAATTTTTTAACAAAAACCTTTAATTTTACCTTGGTTATCAGATTGACTGCTCATTTGTGAGTAAAACTATTTTAGTAACTTTTTTCGCAATTATATTTTAATATGCTTCTAAGCAGAGGTAAGAGTTTAATTTCGCAAAAATATAAAAAATGTGCTCATCCGGGTATCGAACCGGGGATTTATCACATTGAGCGAGAATCAATCCACTAGACTAACGAGCCACAATGTTGAAATTAAAAAATAGGCACAAGATTTAATATCAGTTAGTGTGCCAAATTATCAGCATGTAAAACGTAGGTAAAACAGTATATCATTGCAATTTGCCATCAGAAACGTGAAAAATTTTAGAGTAATAAAAAGTGCTTACGCAAGCAAGCTTACGCAAGTGCTTATGTAAGGCTTCACCTGGGAGAACCTCCCTTACTCCCTACTCACACTTCCACTTACCTTTTCCTATTACACTTTTATGAATTAACGCTCAATCTATTTCAACACTATATACGTACTCACTCCCTTCTGTGTGTGTACGCTTGGTCATGTGTACGATTGGTAGCCTGGTTTGTTAAATTGTCAGTGTGCGTGTTCCCTGTAGCCCTGCGTGGCGGTGTTTTTCTGTTAGTCCTGGTCTCTCTTTGTTGGTCCGTATTTTTTGCCCCAAATGGCCTATCTGCCTTTTCATTAAATGTGTTATTTTTATTAGAGGTGTTTGCGTCCATGTTGGGCAGTTTTGGCTCAGAAGCCCTGCCATCTCTGGTTTGCCTCCTTTGCGTGTCTGGTGGCAGTATCGGCCAAGAGGGCCCTGCCTATTCTGCGTTCCGTATGCGCCGTGACCTGCCCCACTGCTACTGCTCGCTGCAAGCCCATTCAGGCTTAGCGGGCCGCGTCTGTCTGTGATCTGCGCCTACTGCGCCTTGCCCCGTAAAGTAGGTAAGCCTCCTTTCCCGTCGGTGTCCGGCAACCCCGGCCCGTACGGAAGACCCCGCTCATCAAACCTGGAAGCCCCGCCGGCGGTGTGGTCGAGGCTACGGGCGAGAGAACGATCCTCCCCAGATAGCCGGTACCCACTGTTACCGCTTGGGCCATTAGTAGGTGCGGCAACGAGTCGCCTTACACTTACGCAAGCTTACGTAAGTCGTGTTTGAACTGCTGCAATGACAACAGTTTCAAAGACAACCATTACAAGCCCGGATGGCTCAGATGGTAGATCATCTGGTGTATCTGCTGAGCATCAGATTTCAAATCATAAGGGTGGTGGTTTGAATCACCCCCGAGCTCACTGTTTTGATTTTGCAAAGTCCTGCTTTCTGTCTTTCGAACTTGCACTAGCGCACTGCACTACCCAGAGCGACCTACCTACCCAACTAGTGTAATATGACGTAGGTAAATCGACCTACCAGAAATTACACAGAACTTTGAGATTCTGAATATAGTAGTTTTGCGGCCTCTGAGAGGGTTGCGTAAAAAAGGGACTTGTTTCGTGGGACGGGCAAAAGTGTCCCTCTACCCCAAGCCCAAACCCATTTGTCTTGGCTCCCATTTTGCAGTTCTTTGAATATTTTCTTTATCCTAATTTTTGGCTCCTAGTGTCGTTTTAGGAAAAAAAATAAGTTTGGTTTTAAATTTGGCCGGAAAAAATTCTAAATGCGTGAGTAGTAAACCTTAGTCTCGGGACTGAACTCCTCAGCACTACAATCATCACATCACAACGCAGAACGCACAACGTCACAACGAAATCTATCGACAACAAGTTTAACTTTACTCGCAAAAGGTGCATGTTTGGTAAACATATCGCTTCATAGTAGGTTTCAGCTTGGACGCTCTACTGGACGCTCTACGTCAAAACATAGGCTTGATATTTGCTGATTATTTACGACAGTTTCAGCTTGTTCTCGTCGTTTTTTTTATTCCATAGCATATAATAGCTTATCGTCTTCTGGTAACCTTCATCATGATTTGCAAATTTTGCGTACACATACATATGTAAAGAAATCAGCAAATATTTGTCAATTTTTGTGTAGTACATGTGTGATACGCCCACCCAGGGGCGGCACATATTACACCAATCACAAGGTCAAGACTGATTTTACTCGTCTGGCAGCACACTTATATTATCTACTTTTAATTGTCTGCGAATTATTGAACACACATACAATAAAATATAAACACATTACGGTAATTACGAAACACAAGTTCCGTACGCAAAAGTAATACGTAGCCGTGAAAGGTTCATCACATACATACAAAAATAAAAAAATATATACCATACTTGAAACACAGTATTTTGTTTTAATTAATAGTTGGTACTCTAGTAGCTTCAAAACCCTGGTTCACAAGGCCCGTAACGCATCGTTAGATTGACGTCGATAAAGTTTTAACTTTTTTCGCCAGTTCACAAACTATGACATCGTGTAATTAAGCTGACTACAGTCAGTGTATTGCCTTCAGTGGATTCAGTTTCATTAGTGAATTCGGAATCAGCCTATTATGGCTGTGTTATTGAACGTATTGATTTCGATATAGTTTAAAAATCTTTAAACTAAAAAGCAATAATTGACTAAAAAATGTTTGGTCGTGACATGATATGTAAAAACAGCAGTCTATGTAGTCTATTTTAATAGTCTGCGCTCGAATTATTGAATAAGAAAACCAGGCCAAAAGCTAATTTCCTGTCAAAAAGCTGGACAGGAGACAGTTGCTTGTCAAAATGGTGTCCACTGTCCAAACCAAAAATATCTACCTCTCGAAATAGTGCTCCGCTCAGACATAGCCATTAACAAATGGCTCCTATTCTTACGATCGGTGTGTCTTTTTCTAGAACAGGGAGACGTGTACTGTTGTAAATAGTTTGTAACTGTAGCCAACTAGAAAGAAAAATCTCTACATAGGAAAGCCTGACAAAATGATAATAGACTCTTTTGTAAATGTTTTACATGGAAATGTAAATGTAAAAATTTTATGGCATTTAATTTTATTTTTTGTCAAAATTCCAATTCATATTAATTTTGTTTTTGACCACTGTTTTTTGACACTGAAAATCCTACACATTTGACTTTTAATAACAACAATTGAAAGGCTATGGCCAGTTAGTCAGTTTTGGGTTTTGAAAAGCCAAGAGTTGGCTGGCGGCGTGAATTTGTAAAAGTGTGGGCCTGCATTAGCCTTGAACTTAATAAACTTGTAAATAAATTCGACTTTGTGGTATTGTTTTGTGTCGAGAATTGACGTGTGAGATTCAGGGAGGAACAGCAGGCAGCAGAATGTTGAGAAGATTACTACAAAAAGCCACGGACACACTCTTCTAGTTGGAGACCCACAACTAGTGTCTTAAAAACTCACCGCAGACACTTGTTATAACATTTAGGCACATTTATTACTTGAAGGATTCGAACCAAACCCCGTATAATTGATTTGTTAACGTCGATTTTCAAAAAGCCGAAAACTCACGGCCGCAAATTTACATCGAATTTACATGGCATCCCTGGCTTTTGAACCCTATTTTTGGACCTTTTCACTGTTAAAATTTGCGAATAGAGTACGTAATTGTGTTAACTATAAGTCCTTTTGAACATTATATATACATAATATAACCGGCTTGTAATTATTAGTATTAATGTTGAACCACCTCAAGCATTCAGTTATGCTTTTGAACTCTTAAACCACAATTTTTGAAACCTATGACTTAATTTTTTTTAAAAATTCTTGAACAATTATTATGGCAGAATCTGAAGACACTGAAAACCCCCGTGACATTAGGCATTTGCATCTACTGTTGCAAAGGCAAGAAACTTTGATATGTGAACAAGAAAGGCGTATTACTGACTTGTTAGAGTACGCATCAACGAACAGACCACCTACAGACCTGACCATTTCAAAACTGAACCCTAGACAACCTGAATTAATTCGTGGCAGAGTTACTGAAGGCTTTCCTCAATAGCTTGAAATTGTCGAACTTTTAGCTGACAGTCAAAACTGGACTGACGACCAAAAATGCAAAGATCTACCAACTTATTTATCCCTACAGAGTCAAAACATAATTACCAACTTTTGAAACAGTCACTTTTAAATTTACTTTTACCTGCTGAAAACCAACAAATTACCAGTTTAGTGTTACGGGCTCGGGTTAAAACCCCAAAAGAAGTTTGTCTGACTATGAGCAGGACATAAAAAGACTTTCAAGATCAGCATTTGGACACCTTAACCCTGAACTGCAAGATCATTTTGCCAAAGAGGCATTTATAACAGGCCTACCTCCACATTTAAAAGAATATGTTTTGGATAAAGATGCTCAAACACTGCAAAACGCTTTTCATTTAGCGCAGAAAAAAGAAGCTCAGAGCAGCGTTTTCTCAACCAAAACTGATTCTAATAAAACCAAAAAAACTACTGAAACCACTTCAGCAACTTTGTCAAAAATTGAAAAGACACTCTCTAACTTTCAATTAAACTAAATCTAATCCTGATAACTCAATAGAAAATTTAACAGAAGCCTTTCAGGCTACTATCTCAACAACTAGACCTGAATATTACAACTCTGAGCATAGATATCGTTCTAAAGAACGGAAACACCCACGCTCTCGTTACTCTCACTCTCCCAACTCGTACTATGAGCACCGTACTTTCAGCCCACCCCCTAGAAAAACTAACAAATTTGTACGATTTGAATGGGCTGAAAATGGAGAACCCATTTGTGCATTTTGTGAACGCAAAGGTCATAAATCCTGGCCAACTGACTTCAGCGGCTCAACTGCATTGGTATGACCATATCAGTGGCTATGAACCAAACTTCCGATGCGTGCACCCATACATGAGCGATCAACCATATGCACAGCCTCGTGCTATGTACAATGGTCAGAAACCAGCCAATGAACCACCAACTTATGAAAATCAACCTACAAGCTCGAAAACAAAAAGACCGCATTACAACACCAAGAGCATGGGTGAAAGTAAATCAACACCATCAAAAACAAAAGCCAAAAACACCCACCATCTGAAACTGAACAACCTAAACGGCTCAAGTCAGTCGTAGCTATACTTGAACCGACGCCTAATCGGCTGAACACTTGCAGTGAACCCATTCAAACAGTCAGTAATGAACCTATAATTGTCACACCACAAAACCTATGCACTGGCACACAAACTGTTCCACCTCAAAACCAGCCAAACAAAGTCATTCATTCAGAAGCACAAACGGAAAAACCAAGCCAAAACCTGCCCCTGCCGGCCCCCACTGCGAGCCAACCCTTCTTCGTGGGCAGTAATCAAGCCCCCATTCAGCAGGCCCCGCTGCAGCAATCCGTCACTACTTCCCAGCCACTACAGCCCGGCCCCCCCACCAGGCTTTTCGACCCAGCAATTGCACCAACAATTATCCATTCCGGCACAAGTCCCCCTAAATCCATTGCCCAATCCCCACTCCAGCACCCCAGCTATTCCCCCACAAGCTGTGGCCAAGTAAAAACACTGGGGATGGATCCCCGTTTATCTGGACCCCTACAACTACCCAGTCGTCACTATTCCAGAGCATCTGCCCTTCCCCCACATTTTCCATGCCGGAGCAGGCCGCAAATATCAGCAAAATAACTAATGACGCTATAGAATGGGGTGTAGCAATAAGAATCAAAGTGTAAATATGTAGTTTTACTAAACATTCAAGAACTTTTGCTTTTCTATATGTCTACTCCTGCACGTTATATTAATGTCATCCATAATGTCATGCTTTCTTTATGTTTTTTGTCTAACACTTTATACGTCATCACTTCTATAATTTTGCTACACTCGATCGAGGACGATCAAATTTTATCCCCCCGGGTGTAAACAAAATTCTTTTTATCATAAATTTCTCTTAAAATCATAAATAAAATACATTTTTTTAATGTTTGAATAATTCTAAAAACTGTTGCCTACCTGCCCCGCAACCTGACGCCCTTTTGGCGCAATACCGTACCCCTGAAAAGAGGGCCGACAAAGTTTGCGTAGGGTCAAAACGATACCCCGAAACCAGACACTGAAAAACCTACACATTTGGCTTTAAATAACAACAAATGAAAGGCAAGGGCCAGTTAGTCAGTTTTGGGTTTTGAAAAGCCAAGAGTTGGCTGGCGGCGTGAATTTGTAAAAGTTTAAATTCGACTTTGTGTTATTGTTTTGTGTCGAGAATTGACTTGTGAAATTCAGGGAGGAGCAGCAGAATGTTGAGAGGATTACTACAAAAAGCCACGGACACACTCTTCTAGTTGGAGACCCACAACTAGTAAGTCTCTTAAAAAGTCACCGATGACACTTGTTATAACATTTAGGCACATTTATTACTTGAAAAGTTTCGAACCAAACCCCGTATAATTGATTTGTTTAACGTCGATTTTCAAAAAGCCGAAAACTCACGGCCGTAAATTTACATCGAATTTACAGTTTTATTTTTTTAAAAGTTAGACGTTCCCTAGTAATACATTGTGAAGTATGTCTAAGAAATGTGTTAATGTGTTTATAAAGGGCAAAATTCCGTCTAACAAAATTTTTATAATAACAAATGTTTAACGTATTCACATTTGATAAATTGACGCGAAGTGCTGCTCGACTTAAAGGCGGCACAATTTTGTTACGAATTTTAGGTGTGGTTGGTTGTTCTCTCCTCGGCTGCGGCCAGCTATCTTCTATTTCGCCCCGATTATTTGTGTCTGGTTCCAAATGTTGCGTTTTGTTCAATAAATAGTATTTTAACTGGTTTTCCGTGGTATTTGTGTAATTTTTGAGTCAGTTAGCGTAGATTTTAGCGTAGTTTTAGGTTTCACGTATTTTCTATGCTTACTGAGCGACGTAGGCCCTATCTTCTCGTCAGGGGAGTCACACTTCGGTCTCAGACCTAGGTAATCTACCTAAAGCCACAAGGCGACACATTAAAAACTAACAACATGTTTTCGTTGAAAAAGTTCCCAAAAGCTATAATCAATTTTTAGGATTATAAATTCAAAAATTGATGTTTTCGAAGATTTATCAGTTTTTAGGTTTTCATTTTTGGACAGAAAAACTGGCGGCTAAATAGTTCAGCAAAACTTCACAGAAATACATGTTTAATACAACAATTTAAAGTCAACAAAACGTACTATTTATTGATAATGGTAGTAATATTATATGCGACAAAAACATTTTCCGTTGTCCACATTCTACAAATAGTTTAAAAAAATTCTGAAAATTTTTTATCGTAATTTGTACATCAAATAAAAGCTCTTTTCATTTCGAACAACTTTTTTTGAGACATTGTGACCAAAAATGTTGCTAAACACACATAAAAATTGGTTTTGTATTCGCACTGCTTGTATTTGAGTTTTAACATATGAAAATGGTTTTTTTGCAAAATTTTTGCACAAAACGCAATAAAATTGTTTTAATTTTTAATTGCGGCTGATAAAGTCTGCGTCTCAAAACCTCAAAATTTGTTGCAAAAAAATTCATTAAGATTGTTTACATGACTAATAAAAACTGCGTGTCTGGGAATTGCAAAAGGTGGGAGTGTTAAGGTGTCGCTCCTAAAATATGACTATTCTAATAACTGCAATCCTAAGAACAATTTCAGATGCACAATAACTAGTGTAAGGCTGCACCGCTTCGCGGTGTGGTTAAGGCAAAAGGCGAGAGAACGATCCATCCTCCCCTGAAGCTGGTACCTACCGTTCCCGCTTGGGCCATTAGTAGGAGCGGCAACGAGTCGCCTTACACTAGTTGTTGTAAAAGTATGCCAAAACACAAAATATGAAGTTGATTTTTGTGTTTGTGACCGGCCGCGAAAGCCGCCGGCCGGCCGGCGGCCGGGCCGTAAGACGTTCGGCCGGTCGGTCGGCCGTCGGCCGGCTGGCCGGCTGTGACCTGCTAATTTACCATTTGCCATTTACTGCAGAGCAAACGTGAGTGGAATTTCGGATTGCGATTTTTTTAAAAAATAAATATAATAGCTGTTGCACAAACAATAGCTCATTCTGGTTGCCACAACGTGTAGTGTTTGTTACCGGCCGGAATTTTCAGCCGGCCGGTCAAATCGGAAGGCCAGCCGGCCGGTTAAAAACACCGGCCGGCCAGCCACTTTCAACGACTGACAAAATTAGGCCGGCATAACATTCCAGCAGGCTAAGTTTATGCCAAAATGACACTCTGGACTTGGATCAATTGGTTTTATTCAAAAACTCGGCCGCTCTGGCCGGCCGGCCGAACTTCTCCCCCGGCCCGGCCGGAGGTTTTCACAGCCGGTTGCAAACACCAACAACGTGATCGAGCGGTCGCAAAACGACGTTTTTCATGCATATGATTTATACACTGAAAAAGAATAAAATCGCTATTTTAGAAAAAAGTGATTTCGATAATTTTCTTAAACACTATCGATAGGCTCAAAATCAAATTTTGCGACCGCTTGAAAACACCAAGTTGCATTCGTTCATTTCACCCTCTTTACACCAAGGCTCAAAATGTGTGAGTGTGCGTGTGTGTTTTCAAAATCACTCAAATATCGGCTCAAGTATGGATTTAGGCAAAGGCGTAGTCCCTGACGAATATCTAAATACAGCCCTCAGCATCCATCCTTTTTTCCTGCCGCCGCCTCAGCGGCGGCAGGCCTTTATACTGCTTTTTGGCATAAGCTGGCCACCAAGCAGTTTGCATGATTTACGTGTTTAAGTTTTTGTTTGTCGGGTGCTTATTTTTAAAAGTTGCCTACAGTTGGATAAAAACCGTAGTACAATTTTATTATTGTATAAGTTATGTATATATATATTGCTGTAAATGCAATTTTCATGTTTAGTAATAAATGAGGTAGGATTCTGAAGTTTTAAGCTTATGATGCCCCCTTGGCCATAATTTCAATGTGGTGTTGCGGTGTTGTCATTTTTTTAACAAAACATTTCCAGTATCTAATCCAAAACATAAATTTCTGGCTTAAATTTCAGTCAAAGAAGGGGCGACATGACGTCTGGCATAAAATCAACAATGAATTAAATAGTTTTGTGAGATAATTATTACTAATGAAATGAATTATTAACTAATGAATGAAGTAATAAAAAAATCGAGTGATAATAAATAAGTAATAATAAATCGATCGCTGTCAATGATTGCCATTGATTGACATTATCTTGGAATTCAAAACCTATATAATTCAATGAATGTAAGGGTCCATGTGCGGTTCTGGGCGGGGGAGACGGAGAGTATTTGTCAAATTGACATTTTGAAACATTTTTGAAAAATACTACCAAGTTTTTGACAATTTTACGCGGCAGGGACAAACTTAGTGTAAGTACTGACTATTAACAGCTGAAAATTACTAAAAAAATTTGCATGAAACTGCTGCTTGTTAGTCACTGAGTTAATAACAAGCTTAGTTTGGGCTTAGGCTTAGGCTTAGTTTTCTAATTTTGAAGTTTATATGTTTATGCGATAAGCCTCGCTGTAACTAAAGCTACGTGTTGCATTCATTGCGAAATTTTTACGTTTCTCGTGAAGCCAAGTTTTTAAAATTTTGCCGAAAGTTTGCGTTTGTATTCACACGCACTATATTTTGGTTTCATGCAGAGAACACTGCGTTATTTTACAAAAAATGTCCACCGCACTCAATAAAATACCGAAAGTTCTTAAGCATATTCAAGTAAAACGCAGCTGCTGTTTGTGTTCAAGTGTTTCTCAATCGTTAAAAATATTACATACATGTAATAATATACAAATATGTACGTGTAAATGCACTGGCTTGTAAAGCCATTTCCGTGAAAATTATTTTTCTTGCTGAAGAGCTCAAAAAGTTTCGAAATTTTTCCATCTGATATGGGCATCAAATTAAAAGGGATTTCACTTCTGAACCACTTTTTTTCTTACGATACATGTTCATTTTTGCGCGTTTTCAAAATAATGGCAAAACCCACATTTCAGAGGCCGGCGGGGGGGAATTATTTTTTGGCCCTACAACGCTTCCTACCCCATCTTTTAATAAAAATATAGTTATTCACTTCTGCATTGAATAACTTAGTTATACCCTATTCTCCGCTTAAGACAACAACAGTTTATTAGAAAATACAGTAACAACAAGTCATATACTTTTGGTAAGGTGTGTGTGTGTGACGGCTGTGTCTAAGTGAGGCTGCAGTCCGCGCCAATCGCTTTTGATACCCCTAGGATTGTCGTTTCGGGGTCTTTGATGTATCTGTCGCAGCTGCTTTCGGTGGCCCACCGGCCGTGTTTTTTAAGCAGTTGCTTTTCCACCCCCGCTTTGGCTGCTGCCGTAGCCCCTCCTATGCGCATGCTATGAAGGCCGAATTGGCGTGAATCGGCCACACCGGCTTTGTTGAGCACACGCCGAAACTCCGCCAAGGCTGTTGTGTAGCTGATGGGGGACTCGCCGACAGACACTAATCTCCCCCCAGGTGCGGAGTGTAGCTTGCAAAACACGAAGTGATCGTCGGTTGGATTATTTCCGAGTGCCTGTACGTACCGGGTCAAGGCTTCGTGAGGGCAGATTTCGGAGTGAAGTCGAGCTAGTTCGACTTTACTACCTCTTCTGTACTGGTCCGTTTTGCTACGAGTAATTTTGACTTGGACTGAGTTTGATTTGAAGGTTATATCACAATGTCGCAAAACGGACCACTCACAGAAGCGGAGAAAGCCAAACGTGGCCAAGGTAATGAATGCGCAAGCTCTCAAATCTTGCAAACTCTTAGTGCAGGACTGCTTTATTGCAAGCAGGATTTTGGTTGTGAGTGGGGCCTTCTGGTTAGTTAGAGGTCCGGCCAAACGACGCTTACAGCTGTCTAAAACCAGGCGGTGGGTGGGCCCGCTGGGGTTCTCGAACCCGGCGCAGGCGTTGGCCCAAAGTAGAGCGCTGTACGCCGAGTGGACAGGGCCGAAGGTACTGGCATTCTCCGCGATTTCGATCAAGTAAGCGGACAGTGGCAGGGTTTGCAACGGGAACGGCTGCAAATTGACCCGTTCGGACCAGATGCGGTAGGCGTCCGTGCGGTTTGAATACTGCCGTACTGTCGTGTCTGCCCGGGAGGTTGACAGATAATGTGGGATTTTGGCGGCTAATGTCTCTAGGTGGTCGTTCGTGGTTGGCTTCCCGTTGTAGTTACTGAATAGGACTAGAACAAATAGATACGTATATTATTCCGTGCCCATGCGGGATTTTTGCAGCAAGCGCTTTTTTGCGTGCTCTGGCTGTCACAGTTTCGGCGAATTTTAAGAGGGTCTGCACCCGCATTTTTGTAGGCGAGCCTGCGCTGTGCCAGTGCCCACTCGGGACTTTTTATCCCCGCGTAAAGTAGAGGTTCGGTAATTCTAGTATAATTACTGTGTCAGGCTGCATGCGCCTGCTCAGAAGTGTAAGAAAACAATAAACCTGTTTTTTTTTTCAACAACCGTCTTATGGTGAAGATAGCCGTAGAGTGATTCTGTCAGAACTATACTGCCTTGCACTGTCTAATATGCAAATGAGCATGTGCTAATTTGCATATTCTACTATCCTTGTCTCAGCTCTGAAACGGGTATAACTTTCATTATTCACTTCTGCATTGAATAACTTAGTTATACCCTATTCTCCGCTTAAGACAACAACAGTTTATTAGAAAATACAGTAACAACAAGTCATATACTTTTGGTAAGGTGTAGAAGTTAGAAAAGAGAGCTAGTGGCGTCTAAATATATACCGAGAAATGTGTTTCCCAGTGATGTTTTTGAATTTATGTGTTTTGAAGCGTCGAACTCAATGACTGCTCTGACAATTGGAGACGCCTGCCCGAATGGAAAAAGTATGGGCCAGAACGGGGCTGACGACCACTTAGGTACTATTAAAACGCCTTTTGCCTTACAGAGTTTGAGGTGACGTATGGCGCGGGGTATGGAGCTAATTGGTGGGGTCAGCCAGTTGCAGCTTGAGTTTGCCCAGTTGAATGCAAAGGCGTCGACACCTGAGCTGCTGGGGTCGTAAAATTTTGAGTTGTAGTTTAGTAGTTTTGCGTTTGTTTCGTCCGCAAAACGGTCGAAGTCCATAGGTCCCCATATAGCGTTTAGTTGTTGAAATATTTCTCCCGACACCACCCAGCGGTCTGTGTCTAGCGTTTTGCTTATAGAATCGGCCAGGATATTGTGTTCTCGCCGTATCCATTTTACTGAAAGGTTGATAGATAGTTTTTGACATAAGTAGAAAATATTAAGCGCCAGTTTATGCATATATGGTTTTCGGCTGCCGTGACCTACGATATGCACTGCTGCTTGGTTATCAGAAAACCAGGTCACTTGTTTTTCTGTGAGATATTGGCTGAATGTGCGTAGAGAATGTCTAATGGCTTCTAGTTCTCGCCATGTTGAGCACATTGCTTTTTCCGGTTCAGTCCAGAATTTATGACACTGTTTGCCGTCCACCGACACATAAGCAACGGCTCCGCAGCCTATGTCGCTAGCGTCTGAGAATCCTATAATAGACGGCGGTTTGGTTTCAGACAAACTTCGCTGAACCGGACTCGTTAGAAACTTTAGCCAAAACATAACTTCACTTTTCGCCGACAGCGAAAGAGATACATAACTGTCCCAGTATCTTCCTTTTCGAAGATTTGCATAGAGTTCTCGACATTGTAGCTGTGTAATACTACCTGCTATGAGACTCATTGACTGAATTTTGCCAGTGACTCCTGCGATTTGGCGTATGGTCACTTTTCGTTTGTGAAGAGTTTCCAGCAAAGAATTTTTCATTTTGTCTAACTTTTCAAAGGGTAAAAAGAGTAAATAGTTTTTCAGGTCAATACCTGTGCCCAGCCACGTAATAACTTGGCTTGGCTGCCAATGCGACTTTTCGTCGTTTGACACTAAACCAGACGATTTTAGGTCTGTTTTGACTGTGCTAGAGGCCCTCACCGCTTTTTCGAAGCTTGTTGCCACGCCTAGACCGTCGTCTAAAAACATGAGAAATGGGATTCCTTGAGAGCGCCACTGTTTCACTAATGGCCTCATCATTTTTGTGAAAACATAAGGAGCTGATGTGAGCCCGAAGGGGAGTACCGTGAACTGAAAGTATCGGTGCGTATTTTGCAGTCTCCAGGTGAAGCCCAGATATGTTTGCTGGTGCTGTGCTATGTCTATGTGGTGATAGCCACTTTTTAGATCAAATGAAAACATGTATCCCTCTGGCGTGAAAAATTTCATTGCTGTTCGCATGTCCTCAAAGCGTACTTTTAGCTGGTGCACGTGCTTATTTACGTAGCGTAAATCTAATATTAGTCTTTTCTTTCCTGTGCGCTGAACCGACACCGACAGTGGATTTACAACTGCTGGTGCGGGGTCGGGCTCAATAATTGAACCTTAGCAGAGTGCTTATTTCCGATTCTACAAACTCTGAGTTTGCTAAAGCTGAGCGGTTATTTTTGAACACTCGCTTAGCTGGTAACTGGGTGAACGGGATTGTATATCCATTTTCTATTGTTTTTAGTACAAAACGGGAAGAGCCAATCTGGGTCCAGAACTTTATTGACTGAAAAAGTCTACCTTTAACTGAGTTGGGGGTTTTATGCACCGCGTTCAGAAAGTCTAGTTGGCTACTCAACCCTATATCAGCTACTTCAGTTTCCGGTTGCTTACATTTGCTTGTTTGTTGGCCTACTTCTTTTCTGGACATCTTGTTGCCAGTGGCAAGACGTCAAGTTGAAGACGGTCTGGATGGTTTTGGTTGGAAACCGGTCCTGGGTTTGGGGCGACGTCCCTGAGCGTGGTCCCGGATAGGCGGGGTGATGGGTTGGCTGGACAGGATACTGATCCCTGGGTAGTGAGGTAGGGGATGGCTGGGTTGGCGTAACGCGGAACTGGTCTGGGTAGGGCTGAAAGCCCCGCTCCCACGGGGGCAGATCGAAAGGGCGGTCGGACTGGCTCTTTGCCTCTTTTTCGTTTACAAGGGAGGGTTTCTGCTGACTCAGCTCGTTGTCGTCCGTATCGGAAGCGATGTCGTCGCCAAGGTACTCGTCGACTACGTCCCATCCGGACTTGTAGCATGCGGAGAATTTTTGTGCGGGCGTCAATCTGGTTTTCAGGTCCGTCGAATGTCGTGGCAGGGGGGGTCTTGTTGTTGGGCCAGACGATGGGCCTGAATATCGATTAATAGTTTCTATTTTTGACAACAATTTTAGGTCGTTTTGTAGTTTTGGCTTTTTACATATGTCCCCGAGTTTTAATCAACTTAATAATTTAATTCAATCAGCAAGAACTCCGATAGTTTGCATTCTATGTTTCGCTATGTAGCTTTTAATTCTGTCTGGTTTTCGTTTAGGATACTTGACTATATTTAAGCCTGTTTTGTGTACCGATAACTACGACGCTAACTATATTTTTACTTAACTAATGGTAGGACCACAACTAGCGGGTGAGACAGTCCCTTAGTCAATACGGAACGACAGCACTATACATATTACGCTGAACAGTATGTTATCTGTAGTCAAGTTCTACTAACAGCTTTCAAGAAAAGTTACCTTTGATATACGAGATCTTAGGTCTTCGTTGAAACTGGCCTGCATTTTGTTCCCCTTGAAACGCCAGTCTGTTTCCGTTTTCTTGTGCTGGTTCTTGCGTTCCTGTGAGTCCCATTCGGCGAATTTTGATTCCATCGTCCGTTTCATGAGACTGAGAGTCCTAGCGGAGGTGGACTGGTCGTCGAGTCAGGGGCTGTTGACGATCCGCCTTCTGCCATGTCGCCAAATGGGTGCAAGGTAATCAACAGCGCAACCAGGATCAAGTTGACTGAGAGTAGCATATGTCGGTAATGAACGTTAGAGAGAAGTTTTTCAACAACCGTCTTATGGTGAAGATAGCCGTAGAGTGATTCTGTCAGAACTATACTGCCTTGCACTGTCTAATATGCAAATGAGCATGTGCTAATTTGCATATTCTACTATCCTTGTCTCAGCTCTGAAACGGGTATAACTTTCAGAATAGGATCCCCATCGTCAGCCAAGCCCCCAATCTGATCTCTAGCCCCCACAATAGATGTCGCCCCTTTTAATAAAAATCTAGAGTGAAATTAGGGTTAAATGCAGTTGGGGGGGAATAGTGGACCTATTTTTTTGAGTAGAGCTCCTTGGGGGAAGCATTTTTGCTTCAAGAACCCCTATTTCATTTTTTGGATTTTCTGAGATATGACACCCCGAAATCTGAACCCTGAGCAGGGTTTTTTTTTCAAAAAATTTTGTGTGCATAATTGGGCAAAATTTTAATTTTAGTGTGCAAAATTTTATTTTTCTGTGCAAACTGTAAATGTGTTTTCTTCGCCTATATAGAAGCAAATATACGCGTTTTTATACCTCTAGAGGTCGTACGTATCAGTGGCGTACCCAGAAAAAAAAGTCCGGGGAGGGAATGACTTTTCAATATTTTGTAATGGGTAAAAAGGCATTTTTTAGCAATTTTAACACGCATAAAACGCCTTCAAACGCAAGATTGCTAAACCAAAAAGGTGTAGGGGTCTGGGGGCTGCTAGCTCCCAATAAAAATTGGC
This sequence comes from Trissonchulus sp. WLG1_4, assembly GCA_030248245.1. Taxonomy (NCBI): domain Eukaryota; kingdom Metazoa; phylum Nematoda; class Enoplea; order Enoplida; family Ironidae; genus Trissonchulus; species Trissonchulus sp. WLG1_4. The sequence continues at coordinate 2,037 of JASANF010011689.1, read as the reverse complement.
GAGTTTTTCTAATTTTTAGGCCCAATTCGGTCAACTGGAGACGTATATATCAGAAATTTGTTCCGATAGAAAAATTCAAAACAAAAGATAGTAAGTCATGTCACATCAAACAGTGTATATAACACAAGTAAATGTAGCTGTAGCATATACTCGTGTAGACATGTAAATGCAGCATAATGTACTCGTGTATACATCAATAGGCTTTGATGAAAGATATCAATAGGCTTTGATGAAAGATAAGGCCTAGTAAGCCACAAAGTCGCAGGGGTCTGGGGGCAGCAGCCCCCAAAAAAAATTGGGGAAAATTTTGATTTTTATGCCAAATTTGGTCAATTGGAGACGTATCAGAAAATTTTTCCGGCCGGACCATATATATAATATATAAACCAAAGGCGGGACCCTTGTGGATAAAATAACTTGGAAATAATTTCGGGGGCGGGGGATTCCCACCATCCGTCCACCCTGGGTACGCCCTTGCTGGTTGCTGCTATGTTTATGTTGGTGTGCTGAAATTCTAAATATTGGAAATCACTGGCATTAGCACGATGGCTGTCAGATGCAGATCAAATAAATTTTTTGAGCGAGGAGAACTCGACCTACCTTCCTTGACTTATTCTTGCAAAAAATGTGTATGCCATAATTGGCGGAGGTCTTGGGGCGGCAGCCCCCAGAAGCCACAGCTTTTGTAGAATTTTGAAAAAATTTTGCATTGAAAAACATAGTATTTCATCAACACTTGTTTAGGAACCTGGGTCATTGTGCTGAAATCTGTCCCCTGAAAAAGCAGTCCCCTGAAAATGCAGAATTTTTTTATTTCTCGGGCAAAATGGTTAATGAAAGACGAAACGGAAATTTTTTGGCGGGCCATAAAATTCAAAGGGGGCAACTTGAACAACAATTACGCAAATCATGCGCCATTTGCCAAAAAGCAGTATAAAACCTGCCGCCGTTGATGATACCGCCAGTGATGTCAGTTGATGCAGGGGTCTGGGGGCGGCAGCCCCCAGAATTTTTTTTCGATTTTGCATTAAAAACAGTGCATTTTCAGCATGTCCTAGGCCCATCGGGCAGTGTGCATTATTGTGCAAAATTTTAATTTTTGTGTGCAAAATTTTAAAAAAGTGTGCATTTGCACAGGGTTTTGCACAAAAAAACCCTGACCCTGAGTGAGGGACGTTTTCGCAATTTTTTTCCGAAGCCCTTGTTTTTTCCGTTCGAATCGTGTTTAAATGGTGTCTGATTATTGTTTAAAATTTTTTAAAATCAAAACAAAGGCTCTTTGACCGGGTTCCTGCCGAAAAATTGGCCAAATTCGCCAGAAACGTCCAATTTTTGACCAAATTCAAAGTGGGCCTCAATTTAGGCTTGGGCTTAGGCTTAGGCTTAGGCTCAGGCTTAGGCAATTGAAAATCGAAATTTTCAGAAAAAAAACGTGCCAGCTTAGCCTACAGAATCCTGCCAACTAAGCCTAGACGATGCCTAAAAACATCATAACGCAATCAAAACTATCCAAAAACAAAGATTATAACCATTTTTGGCTTCGAACTTTGGCCTACGTTCACTTCCAAAGACACTGAAAATGCAATTTTCAAGGGGTCATAGCTCAGAAAATCCAAATTTATGGATAGGGGTTAGGGATGGAAGTCTCGGTCTCGGTCAAAACCCGAGACTAGCCCAGTTTCGGTCTCGGTCTCGGTCTCGGTAGTCGAAAAGTCTCGGTTTGTACCAGAGTTTTTTTTTGTTCCAAATTATGTTCTCTAGAACACCATTTTCTAAAAAAGAACAGCAAAAAATAAAAAAGAACAACTGTAGAACAGCCAGCTGCAGCCGTGTAAAACCCCAGAATCGCGTCTACAGTGCACCAAAATTGTGTCTAATTTCAAAAAATTTTCTGGGGACAGCTATTATGTTCTAATGGTCTCTCTCTAGGGATCTTAAAAGGGCGACTGAACTGAGCAGTGTATTCTTTTCTTCAGTTTGCAGTCCTGCGAATGTGTATAAGACTAGGGTACTTCATGGTGTTTAGAAGCAGCATTT